>JAIUZE010016784.1:0-29827 GCA_022085475.1 Heliosperma pusillum
TATATATATAGTTATAGTTATTATAGGCATAAGTTACGTTTAATTAGCGAGGTACGTTGGCAAACGGGCCGGGTCAATCGCATCGGGTTTGGGTCAGATTCCGATCGGGTTAGATTCGGCGGGTTTGTAACTTTATTGGGTTAGTTTGGGTCGAGGAGGGTCCTTTCGGCTTTCGTGTCTGTTTCGGGAATGTTAATTGGGCGTGTCATCGATCATTTCCGGGTCAAGCAGATGAGGTTATATATCGAGTCGGGCCGTTTTTGGATCGGGTGATTCTCGAATCGGGTCATTTTCTTTTGCAGGTATTGGTTATAATCACGCACTAACCTGAACCTAATCCGACCCGAAATTAATTAGCTAGCTAGGTCAGGTTATTTAATTTAATTCGATAGAAATATTTATTTATTATCCGAGTGATTATTAAGTATCATTTTCGGGTCGGATCACTTTTAATTAGATCAAACTAATGTAATACAAAGTATATATATATATTAGTATGCGTGACTTCAAAATAACTATTAAGCGATTATTGGGTATGTAACTTCAGGTCATTTTAATCGGGTCATTTTCTGTTCGGGTGGTTATGGATCGGGCCATCCACTACTTCGGGTCGATCGCTTTTGGGTCGGGGTTACGGGTCATCAGATGGTTTCGGATCAGGTGATTTCGGAACAATATTGATAATACTGATGACTTCCGGATCATTAACCTCATATTTTGCAATAACAGATTCATCAGTGCATGCAAGTACTATATATACACGTCATCGTTTCCCAAATTAAATAATGGGGTCGACTTCGTTCAAGTACACAGGGAAAGCAGTACGAAAAGGGACGGTTATTGATGCATATATCATATATGCTCAAAAGGGACGGTTTTTTTCTTTTTACCACCTATTGTGTTCAAAAGTTTACAACTTACCACCTATTGAGTCCATCTTTTCAAATAACCACCTAAAATTGAAGAAACCCCTTAGAATAATCCACACCTATTTTTCATTATCATTACAGTTTTTTTTTTATCGTCTCGCTTACGTTTTATCGATAAATGGTTATTTTCATTGACCAAACTACCCCTCATTTATCACTTATCACTTATCACCCACCCCACATTTATCACTTTTTCACTTTCCCCTTATTATTTCACTGATGAACAATAATTTCCCTCTTCATTCAATCGATCTTCCCCATTACTCTGATTTTCTAGGCATTTGTCACTTATCACCCACCCCTCATTTATCACTTTTTCACTTTCCCCTTAAACTATATTAATAAAAAATAATTTTTGCAGCTTCACACCCTAATCGCGAAACCTTAATTAATAAACACAACACTTATTTTACAATTTCTAGTAGAGGGTTGCTAAATTAACAAAGATAAATACAAACTTGGGTTAGTTTTGAAGACTTTGCCGATGACCCTAATAGGTTTGTTGGGGAATGAATTTTGGGATTACTGAAATTTTTTCACATAAATCAATTTTAGGTGGTTATTTGAAAAGATGGACTTAATAGGTGGTAAGTTGTAAACTTTTGAACACAATAGGACGTGGTAAAAAGCAAACAAACCTATTATTTAATATATATATATATAGATATAGAGATATATATATTAATATATAGATATATATATATATATGATATTCTATAATATATAATATATATATCTATGATATATATTATAATATTAATGTTTTGCGTTTTAATTCTATCTAGTATATAACTTGATGACCCGATACTGACCAGATTAAATTCGGTGTACTGTATTGTATTTTTTTTATTAATAAAGCAATGTCTTTTTTATTTTATATATATATGTAATATCAAATTACTTGTTTTAAACCCGTGCAAAACATACAGGGATCGTAATTCTAGGCGCTATTATTTGAATATGAGTTATATACATGAGATTTATTCAAACGTTACGCTAATAAATAAGACATAGAATTATCCTGCCTAATCGAACATGAAACCTAATCTCATTTTGATTATCAAGAGCAGTTTGGCCTAATTTATTAAACATAGATATTTTATTTCGCAAGTTTAATTTTTAAAAAGCGTTGAGTTTTTAGGAAATTATATTTAACTTTTGAGTAATAACCAAATACGTAGTATATGTTTGGTCAACTTGTGTGGGACTCATTGCTTTTTTGTTCCATTAAGCTCATTAGCCAATAGGAGGCCTTCAAATGTTTCCTATTTTATATATAGTGATTATCGCTATTGATCAAACATCAAAAGATTGAATATCAACGGAATTAATCATATCAATTCAAACACTTTAAACAACATTATTTCTCATTGATTATTTCATTAGGAATAACCTAGATTTTATATTACAATACATTACATTCATCCGAGATCAAATAAATAAAGATTTTAAATAATCCGGAACAATTCCGGTTAAGAGTAAAAAGCTTTTCTCACACTGCAACCAACAATCCGGAACAATATTGATAATACTGATGACTTCCGGATCATTAACCTCGTATTTTGCAATAACAGATTTAATGCATGCAAGTACACGTCTTGCATGTGGAGATAAGGTAAGGCGGGTACAACTCAACATATCTCTTGCGGCATCCAACCTGCGAGTATCAGGCCGACGAGGGTAGCCAGACGACGATGATGATGACGACGCTTGGCTGACAAGTCGGACTGCTTCAAGCCTCTTAATCCAATAATCCCTTTAATGTTCAATGGATGCTTTAATCAATGGGTAATAATCAACGGGAAGTACGGCAAGAGCCTCCTCCTCATCTACAATCAATTTTGTAAGGGTCGTCTCATCGTTGGGAAGGTTAACTGCTGCCATTGATGATGTTAATTTTTGGAGTAATTAATTAGGGTTTTGTAATATTTAAAGGAGGGGTTTCGAGGCTGTATTTATAAAGATACTTAGACTAGGTTATGTGGTCATTCAGTATACAGTGGCTCTGCTTATGCTGTTGTTGTTTCTGCTAATACAGTTGTTCTGCTGTTGTTTATTCACGGGTTTGGACTGTAATGCAATCTCTTTTAATTAAAAAAAATAATATTGAGAAATAACAACGGTTATTACTTAATACAACCGTTGTTATTACTTTCCACAACGGTTTTACTGAATACAACCATTGTGATAGAGTAATGACAACGGTTGAGACATACGCGTTGTTATATATTTTCACCCTATTTGCGCCAATATGAAAATTCAAATAAAGACAATGACAACGGGTCCTTTGTTTATAACCGTTGTGGAAAGTAGTAACAACGGTTGTATTCAATGAAAGAGATTAAATGAGATTGCATTACAGTAACTGCATATTACCACATTAAATGCATTGACTGCATAGGAAACATATAAACATACATTCACACATTGACTCAATCAATAACTGCATGTGAATGTATAGTGGTTTTGGGAAATGTAAATACATGTGAATCAATGCTTGTGAATCAATGCATGTGACTCAATTAATGTCTGAATCAATAACTCCAATCAATAACTCTCTATAAGTACAGCCTCAATACAAGGCTATCAACCATACAAAATTTCTCAACTACAAAATACGAACTTCTTTGCATTCCCCCAAAATACTAACATCAACCATACAAAATGTCTGAAACGTTTACTAAACCATATGCTTGCAACATGGTCCAAATGCCTGCTCATATTGAGGGTGGCTACATTGTGTGTAAAAGCTACAAGAAACTCCGTGATACGCTTATAAGAAATGGCTACTTAATCAAGAAGATGAGGCCAAATTGGCATTGCAGGTACTTTTGTGGGGAACTCGTTTTCGAGTTTGGGATGACCGATGCTCATCATGCGTCCGCATTCAAACTGGCAAGAATGTTTGACAAGGCAGGGCATGGGCGAAAAGATTGGATTGAGAGCACGAACCACCAGCCTGGGCCATATCTATGGGTGGCCACCCCACATGACCGACACCGTTTCCTAAATGGGGTTGATTTAGTTGCAGTGACCCACGGAGAGCAGTACGAAGGAATTGTTCTGGCCGAGGCTGAGCCGATTGATGCATATGCTCTAGCGGTGGCAGCTATCCGGGAGATTTACCCTGACTCAATTTAATTTGTTGTTGTTGTTGTTGTTGTTTGGTTGTTTTGGCGCCGTTTGTGTGTGGCGCCGTTTGAACTTATTTAATAATATTAATGTTGATACATTAATTGTTGTTTAACTTAATAATGAAGTAATTAAACCAAATATTAGGTTAAAACTAATTCACTAATTCAATTCAAAGCTATTCAATCAATAAAGCTAAGCAAAATTAGAACTGAACAATTCAGCAAAATTAAAAGCCAACTAATTCACAAATTCAATAAGAAACGACATTCAGGTAATCTTAATAAGAAATAGTTAATAAAAATAAAACCCGATTAATAAGAAATAGCAGACGGAGATGATGAGAGAGAGACGATCAAGGAGTATGTCTTAGTGTTTGTGGTTTTGTGTTGCAGTATGATCGCTTTGTGTTTGTGTTTTTGTGTTGCAGTACAGTATTATTAGTGTTGTGTGTTTTTATGTTTTTCTCTTCTTTATTAACAAATATTGACAACGGTTATTATAAAAGAACCGTTTTCATAGAGTAATGACTACGGTTAAAGTCTACCCGTTGTTATATATTTTGCGCCAATATTAAAAGTCTAATAAAGACAATGACAACGGTTCGTTATTCAATAACCGTTATTGTATGTAATAACAACGGGTATATTAAGTAAACCCGTTGCTATTGCTTAACTTTATTTTTTTTTTTAATTTCAACTGTAACAACAGAAACAGCAACATCATAAGCACTATATACTGCAATAATAATCAGCAGAAACCAAAAGATGGAGACTGTATCCTGAATGACCAAAAGCTACAGCGGTAGAGTGAAACCAAAACATGGAAACATGGAGACTGTATACTGCAATAATAATCAGCAGACACCAAAAGCTAAAGACAATACATTGGATGATAATACACTGAATGACTACACCTCATGATCGGGGACGTTTCTTGCCCGACATAGTTTTTTCGTTAACCCAAATACCTTCACCATGATCATCACGCATATAGATGCTTTCAATATTATCATGATCTGTGTAAACATCGTCGAAATAAGATACAGTGGTAGAGTGATCCATTCCCTCAAATACGACATCATGATCATTATCCCCACCATTATCGGGTGCACCCCGTCTACTCCTTATAGATAGTACAACAGACCACTTCTTATCCATAGGATCGGTCACATAGAACACTTGTTTAGCTTGGGATGCCATTATGAAAGGATCATCCTTATTATTGCCAACCTTATCCAAATTGACCAACGTAAATCCCATTTTACAAATCACAATAATCGATCAATCACATATACATCAACTTAGTAGGATTCACCTACTTTTTCGCATTCCAAGAAAATTATCATTACTTAACAATTGAATCACATGAATCATCATCAATAGGACTCAAATATCATATCCATCATATCAGAATAAACAAGTAGAATGAAGATAAGGTTCTTTCATCGGACACCTCACTAACAACAATGGTAATAATAACAATCACTACTAATTCTAAAAATAACCAATCTATTATGAGTAATCTAGCTCACATCTAACACCAAACACTAGAAATGCAAAAGATCCTAACCATAACCAACAAAATCCCTAAAACTAAGCGATCAAAGGAAGATGAGAAGGATGAGATGCTTACCAAAGAATAATGGAAAGAGGTAGAAGAACAATCCAATATGAAAGATCAATGATCAACAATCTAAGATGAAGATGAAGAATTAGGATGATCAAGGTGAGTGATTGAGATTTCGGCGGGTTTTAGAGAGATAAAATGAGGAGAGTTAAAGTTAAAATGGTAGGATGAGGATAATCACAACATAGCCTATTACTTTAGAATAAAAATCAGATTTATTACTAAAATAGCTGAATAAGAGAATTACTCGGTCGAGTAAATCTTACTCGACTGAGTAGACCTACATAACCGAGTTCAGAGGTACTCGGTCTAGTGACAATGATGGCTGGACTTAAATACCCGTCAGGTACCCATACTCGGTCGAGTCACGCACTTAATCGATCAAGGGACCACTACCTCAGTCGAGTGATTACTCAATTCGACCAAGCAAAGAACGAAACTCAATTAGGTTGCCCTTCAACTCGACCTCAAGCCTAAACTATTCGTTCAAGCACCAAGACCCGGCCACCAACTCGATTGATTCAAGACCAACTAAATACACGACTATTTTCTAATATTCCCCCCTTAAAAAGAATTTCTTTCCCGAATTCACCCCGGATCTATAACGTAAATGGTCCAACCAAAGATATACGATTCGAACCACACATGTAACACCCCGGCCCAAACCCTGGGTCGGGAGCGGTCACTCACGGTAGCTCGCAGGCTGTGTAGATGGCCCACAGATCAACACGGGTCCCTTCCAGCGCATTTTGTCCTGACTCATGCAAAGCCCGGGAACCTTCCCAAGAGGTCACCCATCTTAAGACTACTCCCAGCCAAGCACGCTTAACTGTGGAGTTATTTTGCATGGATAACCAGAAAAGAAAATGCACTTTATTGATATGAGTAGTACTTTAAATCCTTTAAGCACTAGTCATTTGACGGTTGTCAATAGACCTCTTCAACTATTGTGGGGTGTTACAATCACCCCCACTTGAAGAACGCAACGTCCTCGTTGCGCCTGGGAGTATAACTGCTAACCCAGAGTCCTCCCCCGCTAGGTGAGTGATTACAATGGAGCGTATAACAACTGCCTCTAGGAGCGTATAACAACTGCCTCCATCACCACACGGTCACAGGGTTGCTCTGATACCACTTGGAACACCCCATCTCAAACCCAGGGTCAGGATCGATCACTCACGGTAGCTCGCCAGGCTGTGTAGATGTCCGACAGATCAACACGGGTCCCTTCCACCGCATTTTGTCCTCACTCATGCGCAGCTCGAAAACCTTTCCCAGGAGGTCACCCATCCTAAGACTACTCCTAGCCAAACATACATAACTGTGGAGTTCTTTCGCATGGATAACAAGAAGAGAAAGTGCACTTTGTTGATATGAGTAGTACTTTCAATCCCTTTAAGCACCAGTCATTTGAAGCTTGTTAATGGATCTCTTTAACTAATATAATTGTAACACCCCACATTAGTTGAAGAGGGCCATTGACAAGCTTCAAACAAATAGTTCTTAAAGGGATTGAAAGTAATACTCATATCAACAAAGTGCATTTTCTTTTCTGGTTATCCATGCAAAAGAACTCAAAAGGTTAAGCGTGCTTGACTATGAGTAGTCTTCGGATGGGTGACCTCCTGTGAAGGTTCCAGGGATGCGCATGTGTGAGGACAAATTGCGCTAGAAAGGACCCGTGTTGATCGATGGGCCATGTACACATCTTGGCGAGCTACTATGAGTGACCGCTCCCGACCCAGGGTTTGGGCCGGAGTGTCACAAGTGGTATCAGAGCAACCCTGCGACCGTGTGGTGATGGAGGCAATTGTTATACGCTCCTGGAGGCAGTTGTTATACGCTCTATTGTAATCACCCACCTAACGATGGAGGATTCTGGGTTAGCGGTTATACTTTCAGGCGCAACGAGGACGTTGCGTTATTCAAGTGGGGGTGATTGTAACACTCCGCATTAGTTGAAGAGGTCCATTGACAAACTTCAAATGACTAGTGCTTAAAGGGATTAAAAGTACTACTCATATCAACTAAGTGCACTTTCTTTTCTGGTTATGCATGCAAAAGAACTCAAAAAGTTAAGCATGCTTTACTGAGAGTAGTCTTAGGAAGAGTGACCTCCTAGGAAGGTTCCCGGGATGCGCATGAGTGAGGACAAATTGCGCTGGAAAGGACCCGTGTTGATCTGTGGGCCATGTACACATCTTGGCGAGCTACTGTGAGCGACCGCTCCCGACCCAGGGTTTGGGCTGGGGTGTTGCAAGACATATACATATATAACCATATTCACATGCATTGTAAACACGCACACTACTATTATTATATTAAATCTCAAATCCAAATGCCAGATCCCCATCACAATCCAAAAATTGTCAGAATCATAGCAAAACAATATTCTCATATGAATGTCCACATCGACTTCTTATTACATATCTGAATTCAACACAATTCAAATAATACAAATTTAGCTAATTAAATACTGTAATTACCGACAAAATTTATCATTAACAATTAAATAAAAATTACAATCCAAAACTGACAAGATTATCAATGGCAATTAAATACACATTTCACACTCCAAAAGTAACACATTGTACATTCTGAAAGTAATTAAATATGCATTTCCCATTTTCCTCCCCTCCTTTAAAGGGAACTTTGGCCTGGACATGACATAAAATAATCCAATATAAAATAATTTTTTTGTTTAAATATTACATTACATTTTGTTGAATTAAGGAACATAAAACACTAATAGTTTTGTTCATCACAAAGAAATTTTCGTAACATTCCAAATCATAACATAATTAAGTACAATTCCATATTATGGTTTAAATACGACGATTTATATTCCTCATGAATATAAAATAAGACGAAGGTAAGATACAAATAATCCAACATACACCATATAAGCAGACTCTGTCGAGTACCATGTGTACTCTGTCAAGTCTCATAATCGTTCGAGTTATAACATGCTCTGTAACACCCCGCCAGGGTAGGAGCCTTTAAGCAAGGCCTTCCGAGTGTGGCAGGGTGCTACCCCCCGATTTCCCGAGAGTAGGATGTACCATTACTATATTCCGAAGATAAAACTTTAATTTACATTAACTCCATAAAATTTCAAATACAAAATAAGGCCGGTCAATAACAAAATAAAATACAAATCATCTATAACTACTACAACAGTCTAGACAAGTCTGATCACAAAGCCAAGATCACATCCTCATCATCTCATCAATCATAAACCTGCTAAAAAACTATTCACCATTCGCCGGAAATATCTAATGGGCCACAATAGGATTACAAAAGACAAGTCCAAAACACGTTCAATCAACATATATAATCAATAACAAGTGCATCAAAATATAATCATCACACATATCCAGGGCCATCAAGTAGCGCACTCTGGTGCCATCAAGAAGCAAACCGTCCACCAATCGCGATGTCATCAAGTAGCTAAACCGCCGTGTACATAGCACAGCGTAGACACCTTGGGCCCTACCGCAGCAGATCACCCCCAGACCCAGGTCATAACCACATGCACTATCTCTTCCATGGTAAGATCATGAAGAGCAACCCCTAGAGTCTATGGAGCTAGTTCCCACAACCGCTCCATATAATAACTACTCCAAACACCAAGTATATCATAAACACAAAAACACATCCGAACTTCAATCAACATGTCACAATCATATCACAGTACACATCCAAGAATAAATCACATATACATTAATTGAGTAGGATTCACCTAGCTTTTAGCATTCCAAGCAATCATCATCATAACGTAATCCAATCACAAGAATCGGCATCCCTGAGGTTCGAATATCCAATGAATCACAACCAACAAAAGAAAGAAGACTCACGCCATTTTATCAAACACCTTGCCTACATTAACAACATCCAATCACTAGCTCCTAAGTTATTCAATACTAGAGCAATGCTAATAATCTATTAGAAACCGACTCAAATAACACATTACAAAGATCTTGACAACCTAACAAGAAAGCCCTAAATGTGGAAATCAAGGAAATAACAGATGAGAAGCTCACAAAAGAATTAAGATAGAGAGAGGAAGGTCCAAACCAAGATAAAAGCTTCATTACAAAGATCCAATGCTGATCACCAATAAAATGACAAGGTGATAGACTAATATTTAGGAGAGTTTTATAGAAAGAGACAAAACGAAGAGAAATAAGGTGAAAGTGATGGAATAAGGGATAATAATCATAACTCCTTACACATAACACAAGTTGATTTGCGGAAAAAAACTGAAACCGACAGTAAATAGGTCGAGTAAGGCACACGCGACCAAATCAGGAATACTCGACCGAGTTTAGGACACTTGGTCGAGTGGCTAGATGCTGAGTCACCAAATGAAGGACCAAAGACACATGGCAACTCGGTCGAGTCACCAACTACTCGACCTACCTACTCGGTTGAGTCCCTACATTACTCGAACGAGTAACCTACCTAATTGGTCAAGTGATTACTCAACTCGACCGAGTAACAACAAGACTTGGTCGAGTAATAGGTTTACTTAACCCAATACAAAGACCACAAGCACACAACCCTAAAGCGGACACAAAAATTACTGACGCAAGTTCAACAGAGGATGACAGTGTTACATGCTCGACCGAGTTCAGCCTACGCGGTCCAGTAACACAGTTTTTGGTCGAGTAATACGACTAGGCAAAAATTTCCATGACTCTATGCCTTAATCTAATATACGTCATTGCATATAGATCAATTGTTCCCCTCAATAACAAACCTGCAAGTTCAGAACATAAACCAAACACTTGTTCAACATCCACATATTACCACACATGTTCATAATCCCACATAAAATCCAAATTAACAGATACTCATAAAATCCACACATCTACAAGTACCAAAGACAAGTCCTCACCTAAAAAACACTATGACCTACTCATCGGTTTTGTCATGGTTGTAACAATACTCCCCGTCCTCCATGTCGTCTCTGGCCGCTCCAGATGATCCTACTCCGTGATTGAGGTTACCTCACTTGCTGCGGCTAACCTTTACCCCATGCGATGAGAAGAGAACCATAGCCGTAAGGAACGTTAGTAACCCACGAAGACGGTTAAATCCCATAATTTTTAAAAATTCTGGAATCATTATCCAACCCTCTCCACTAACTTGGTTGGTTAAGATTGGTCCCAATTCCCAAGTTCATCATTTGTTCATGCATTTTCCTCATACGCAAGTCATAATTGACTCTAGAAATGAGCTCGGCTTAGCTCAGTACGAAGCAGCGTCAAACACTAGAGGGTAGGAAGAATAGTACCCCGCGTCCAAATAGGGTCGCTCACTCGGTGGCATATGAGAAGGCTCTTCGTTGGGTTTCCTAGGTGGATGAAGAAGGCATGAACTGGGTCTCGGCACTCGGGCTAACTTGGGGTCGAGCTGCTGAACCGGGTCTCCAAAAGTAGATTTCCTCGGGAGGAATCACACAAGTCTTAGAAGGAGGTGCCGGTCTACCATACGAAAGCTTGTTGTCCACTGCTCCCTCAATCGTTGCCATAATCCGTAAGAGTGTCAACCTCCGGGAACTTCTCATCCTCACTCTCGGGCTCAAAACCAACCCACAGATCATAATCCACCTTTCACGTAAAGACTTTATCATTCATCGTCCGCACCAATGTAATAGTACGAACCACATAATAAGCCTCTCAAAATGTAGTCATCTCCTTAGATATAGGCTTGTCACTTGATCCGGAACAAAACCGGCCGCCATCTTTGCAATAAGGGTCACAAAGGCCCTACAATCCAATGAACACTTGCTTGGAGTCGTCATTTTCATAAAACAGAAACAAACCATCACGCAGAGGCTCATTAAAAAAAACGCTTCTCGGGGGTCGAGTTGAGGTAGGAAGAGAGAAGGAACAACTCGTTGGTATTAATCTTGTTGTGGTCCAGATGACAAAACAACAAACTCCCTAGAATCCTAAGGGATAGGCGGCAGCGGGATAATCACATCACTCAAGTGCATCTAGCTAACCTTGTGGTTCGAACCACCCGTCAACAAGGAAAATAAAGGCATGTCCTTCAATGTGAGAGGAAATTTTTTGAAAGAGTCCTTGCGATCCTTCCCAAGTCCCAAAGCGGCTGTCAACCCCGCAAAATTCCAATTGTACTCCACCCCGTTGATACGAAAGAAGATTTTCTTGTCACCCGTAACATAACTGAAAGAACTAAGGAACTCCAAGGCCAGTTCCTTATACGAAATACTCCAAAAGATTTTACAACCCCAAGTCCCGATTTCTTGAAGATATGCGCCACATCTATTTTAAAGTCCATTGACTCCAAGAAGTCTTGGTCCACGCACCTTGTTGGCATCATCGAACAGTTCATAAGCGCTTCAAATTTCTTCTTTTTATCTTCCTCTCGAAAGACCACACCCGGATATGCGGCTACAGAAGGCACAACCTGACGCTCTTGGGGACTCCGTTGGTTGTTTTTCAACAACTTCCCGGCGTGCCCTTGCATTCCTTGTTCGCTTGCTCTTTCCAAGTACCATTCTAGGAACCACACAACAACAAAGAATGAACATGAGTTATTTATGGGGTTCTCATAACGAGCAATATAGTAGAGGATCAACATTGCACAAGAATTCCTAATCAAGGATGATCTGGAGAAACTAGAGTGGTCAATCACAAGAAAAGATTGGCAACAAAAGCAATTAATCCACAACAAGGAGGATATAAGATTTGACAAACTTGAATTTTTTGATCGTAAGAATATATGAGCTATTAAATTATTATCTTAGATTTGAACAAAAAATATGGTTATAAGAGGAATTTATTTTATATTTGAATAATTCAAGCAATAAGATGGTAAAATGAGAGATTTGCTACCAATACTTTCAACAAACACAAGAAGTTCAAGTTTGACAAGGAATTAGAGATAAATTCCTCCAACACACTAAATTTGGAGAAAAAGATGGGTAAATATCTACAACTACCCAGAATTGAACGTCGGAGGGTTTTATGAGGCATCTAATTATCAGAAATTCATAATATACTAACAAGGAAATTAAAAACAACTAAAACAAATTATAGCCCCTAATTTTTGAAATAGGATTTCGTTATTACACCCAAATTTTCTAAATATAGGAGAATAAGGGATTTTTTGCGGTAAATATTACCAATAAGGACCAAAATTCGGAATTACTATGCAATATTAACAATCAACAATAAAAAACAACAAGGTTTAACAATAATAGGATGTAGAGAATTGAATTTTCTCTTTAAATCTCAGAAATTTTGATTTCGGGACAAGAACAACAAGAGGAGAGAGAAGGTTTACCTTTAAAATTTATTAGGGATGAAGAAAATGGTGATTCCAAAAGAGATTAAGTCGACTAAAGCTACAATAGTTCAATAACAATGGACTTTCAGATTTCTAGGGCTAGAGAAGAGCTTGTGTGAAATGAGGAAACGATAGAGCTATCTCGAGTAAAATTGTTATTTCCAGTTCAGATATGAGGTTACCTAGTCGAGTAAAAAGGAACTAGATCAAGTAAAAGGACACTCGCTTGAGTAAATGCTACTCAGGTCGAGTAGAAAAAAATTCGGTCGAGTGCGGGGTGTACTCGTTTGAGTGGCGAATTTGTCCAAAATTTGAAAATCCAAACCCAAAATTTCTCGGTCAAGTAACTGGGCGACTCAGTCGAGTAAGGCACTTACTCAGTTGAGTACTGGTCGAAATAGACTTCTTCCGCTTGTCCTGGCTTCCTTGGATGCTGCAATATGAACATTTTGGGTCGCTTATGACTAGCGGGTTCCTTTGTATGTTAAGCTAAAGCAAAATAAACCGATTTAAATTCCCTTTACCGCACAAGCATAAATCCATTGAGATACATATTATACATATTATATATAAATATGACACTTTTGATTTTACTAGTGGCATTTATTAGTAACAATCTAGAAATGGAATTCAAGGATGTTGACAACATTATTATACAATTATTGTAATTAATAACATTCAACTGATTTCACTCATTCAAGATAAATTAAATGTAAAAGTACCAATCTTCACTAAAAAAAATTATACGATCTACACTATGCCACACTCCAATTATAACATATGACCCTTAAGAAGCATATATCTAAAAAATCATGATTAATAAAATTTATGTCAATTTCATTTGCACAAATTCAGTATTCCAAGATATTTCCAATCACATAAACTCTATCATTCAAACAAATACAAATTTGAAACCAACATTTCGATTTAATATCCACAATTAACATAATTATGGATTATTAAGTTCATTGTATAAATCATCATCCATGTATATAGATGTCCAATTTGCCACACAATCATCTTATTACTTTCCGCATTTCATTATAATTTGCATTACCTCAAAAGTATACCCACATATTATTGCTATATGAAAATCATTCATACCAATAAATTGGTCACACCAACCATTATCACATCATGATAAGTCACAACTACACATAACTATCACACATCGCATATCATCGCCACCCTTAATACTCTCCTCGTAGTGATCGTTTCCAACTTGTAGGGGCCGAGATCAGATCTTGGAATGAGGGCGCTTACTCATCCAAGAGCAACATAGAAGGAGCTCCCTACAAATTTGCATCAGGTTCATTTTATTTGACCCTCTAAATTCATTTGGGTTCATTGGTTTTAGGCTTGAAGACCGTCGCTCTAATACAACTTAGGTACACCTTCCTTTTCTCGGAAGCCTTAACCTAGGCTTTCCGAGTGGGACGGAGTGTTAAGGCTTCGGCTTCCCGAGGTAGTACATAACAAATCAATAATCTCAAAACACAATTTTTAATAACATTAAGTATATAAATGTCCAAGATACAAATTACGGTCGACTAAATAAAAAATAAATAGAACTCATCTATAAACTAATATGCTAATCGTCGGTCGTATCCAATCCAAACATCATAGTCCCTAATCATTAACATATCAATAATACCTGCTAGACATCTACTCACGATTCGCCGAAAATATCGAATGGATCACGGTAGGGTCATAAAATAATTCCAAAACACAGTCAGTCAACAAATACATAAGCAATACCAAGTGCAATCGCAAGAAAATCATCACACATATCCTTTGCCAACAAGTAGCTCACCCAAAATCACAAACTGCGGTGTCGTCAACTAGCACACCACCGTGTAGTGGGCACGCTTTAGACACAATGGGCCCTACTGTAGCAGGTCACCACCAGACCCATGTCATAACCACGTCACGTGCATTGTCTCTTCCATGGCGAGACCATAAAGAGCGACCCATAGAGTCTATGCAGCCGGTATCCCGCCACAGATCCATATAAAATATCTCCAAACACCGTGACCGCAGTCACCAAAACCCAAAACCACAACTCCAGTCAACATGCCATAACCGTATGACAAAAAAAAATCAATCGATCAATCGCATATAGATCAGCTGAGTAAGTTCCCTTTATTAAATAGTAATCCAATCACATGAATCTTCATCTGTGGAATCATGATATCATATCCATCACAATCAACAAGTAGAATGAAGATAAGGTCCTTTCATCAAAAACCTCACCTACAACAATTGTAATTATAGCAATCGCTACTAATTCTATCAATAACTAATCTAATACTACTAATCTATCTCACATCTAACACTAAACACTAGAAATACGAAATACCCTAACCAAACCCAACTAAATCCCCAAAATAAGAGATAAAAGGAAGATGAGAAGGGTAAGATGCTTACCAAAGAATAATGGAGAAAGGTAGAAGAATAATCAAATATGTAAGCTAAATGATCATTAATTAAGAATGAAGATGAAGGATTAAGATGATCAAGGTGGGTGATTAAGATTTGGGAGGGTTTTAGAGAGATTAAATGAGTAGAGATAAAGATAAGATGGTAGAATAAGGATTATCACAACATAACACCTTGCTCGATCATAAAAATAAGATTTTTGAAATAGCTTAACACGCGAATTACTTGGTTGAGTAAAGCTTACTTGACTGAGTAAACCTGCTCGACCGAGTTCAAAGGTTCTCGGTTGAGACATTAATACCCCTACTCGGTCGAGTCACACACTTACTCGACCGAGTGACCACTAACTTGGTCGAGTGACTAGTCAACTCGACCAAGCAGACCAAAACTCAGTCGAGTTGACCCTAAAATCGAGTAACCCGTCTACATTACCTTAAATCTTCTAAAACACCACCTTTAAGTCAAGAATCCACTCCATAGGGTCCAAAGACGAAAGTAGAACAATTATTAAAACAAAAAAGATAAGAAAGACATCATCTTTAAAATATGAAATTTTGAGAAATGAAACGAAAGTAAGATATACTTACAAAAAAAGACTAGACTTGACCCATAATTTAAACGGGCTGGGTTTTCACTCAAATTTAGCGTAGAATCCAAAAAATCACCTTATTCAGTCTAAATCAAAGCGATTTTTACCCAACTAAAATAAAAATGGAATTCTCATAAAAGTAAAAAATATTAATAAATTAGCAGTTCAAAATATTTTAACCAATAAAAATAAATAGAATTACCGAAACAACGACTTTATTAAAATCGGGGGTGTTACATAGAGGCTAGGGTTTATGATGGGTTTGGGAGGCATGGATCCAAATACGGTACCTTATGTGTCTATTTATAGATACCCATGAACTAACCATCAAAAAAAGAGAAAAAAAAATAAAGATAATCGGCTCATATCAACGTGAATCAGTCTAGTGGATCGAGGCACTCGGCCGAGTCGCTTGAGGAACTCGTTCGAGTAAGACCAACTCGATTGAGGGGCTAATATACTCGGCCGAGTTGCCAAAGGCAGGGATCTAGCCCCGTCCTCCACTGTTCTTCTCGGTCGAGTAGCCTCTAAAAATAATATAGAGTATTAAAATTTGTCGACTTTAGTTCAAGTGCTTTATTCCAATCCTTGTGGTAATATTTAATGCTAATCAATAATTCAACAAGTTTTTCTTTAGGTTTTGCCATAGTTTAATCAAATTGGTGGAATTCATATTTTGGGTAGAATAATAATAAACTATCCTAGTTTATTCTTGTAAGACGGATTATAATTAGTATATGTATATATGTTTGTAGGATCTAAATCTATAAGAAGGATTCTTATGTTTTTTTGATGATTTGTTGTGCTAGCCATGTATGCGTGAATTCTTACTAACTTTTGTGTACAGATTGAATATGTTGATTGTATATTGGGGACGGTTGGATGTTGTTTGGTAATTGAGATTTTGAGACCGTTTTATTCAGTAAAAGAATGGTAATACTATGTCTTTGGTTGTTTATAGTATTTTGAGAATTGGATATTGAGGACGATGGATTTTGATATGATCGAGGTCGGTGTGAGATGTCGCCTCATCTATGTTATTATCGAGGCCAATGTATGATTTCCCATTATCTTTGTTTAGAGCATCGATATGATCGGAAGTCAAATGCGGGTCCGGTTGATCGTGGATCCTCCTCTTGGCTCTCCTTTTGTGGGAAAGGCCCTAGAGAGGTGTGCACACATGATTATGAGAATTGAAATTTACATATAAGAATAGAATTTGGTTTTTATTAGTTTTGTCATGGTTAGTGAGTATTTTATACGGCGAAGTCAATCTGTTCAGTATGGTTATATATAATTGTTAGTTTGGGTCGCCTTACTCAATCTTTGCCTGACGTGTTTGTGTGTACAAATCCTTTTCAAACTACTGTCCTGCGATGATCCATACGATATTTCCAGTCATACAGGGGAACAATGTTATATATAGGTCGTTATGATGGCTGATGGTGGATCTGGTTGCTTATACGCGAATGGGCCAACACAAGACGAGTTTCTTTTAGTGGCTGAGTAGATAGATATAGTTGAACTTCACGTAAACATATATAGTGATACATTTTTCCTTTTATTAGTTTGACTTCCGCTGTAAGAGTTGTAAGTCATTATGGGTAACTTTGTTTTGCTTATTGGTTGTTAGTCGTTCGATTTATTCATAAATAGTTTTGATAACTATAACATTAGGTCAAGGAAATTAATAAAAAGAAAAAATTACTAGAGTGAATGAAAAAGAAAGTACCAAAAAACATAGAAAAATAGTTTAATAAAATGTTTGGGGAAACTTGTATAACGATTCCAGGAAATTTTTTATCAAGAAACTCGATTCGATCCTACGATATATTTTACCATCCAAATACGCTTGATTGATTCCAATCCCATGATTTTATTCATGGTTGTACAGTCTTGTGATCCTATTCATTTTAAGAAACTTAGAGGTAGGAATACGATTTCACGACCTGATATATATTTTTATATATTTTTATATAATGACATTTTAAAACCTGAAGTTTGAGTAAGTGGCAGAAACATGTTCACATAATGATACTTAAATCATTATTGTTATCAATATTTTATGGATAAATATTAATAAACATGTGTTTTGATCTGTAATTATATGTTTTTACGTATAAAAATAATAATCTAGTGAGTTTGTAGCATAATATTACGATGTCATGCTACCGATTTGATTCTACCCACTTCATCTATCCAAAATAAAATCAAAATAATAATAACATTGGGCCATATTCGAGTATTTCATATGAAACATATATCTATCTATATTATTAAAGAAAGCTTTTTTCGAGCGATTATAGATTCTCCAACATTAGCAAAACACCTCAGATTAATATCTAAATAAATAAATAACAGCACAACCCTTCTAATTACTACCTAATCCTATTTGAATCAGAGTCCATCAATTGACTAATGTTAAATAGATAGGTGTAAAAAGTTGGACACTATGAGTCGAACATGAAATCAAGTACTCAGAATTCCTCAAGAATTGCTGATTGAATCAAACTCCCATTTATTTACTTATGGAGTATGTATTAATTATACAAGTAACACAGCGTATTGATTAAAAGAGAGTGAGACGGAGTCTGATATATTCACATATGCACACATTATCAAATTCCTACATTAATACAATACTATATTTTATAGTTGATTGGTTATATATAGTATATATAGTAGTTTACAACTACTTCACGTTTACTAAAAGAGCCTCCGTCCCTCCTCTTTCCCTTGTGATTTTTTGTTTGATGATGAAATTTTATGTGATTTGTAACGTTTGATGTATGTTATAATAATCTTCGCTCTAACTTATAACTGAAAGTTGTTTTTCTTTGGTGTAGTGTAATATGGTCAATAATAATCTACCAGATGTCAAGATCCTGCATGCACGAGGTACTCGCATTTTACGTAAGTATAGATTGATTTATTTCCGTATCTCACGCTTCTATTATTGTCTCTTTTAATAATAATTTATACATAGAGATCAGTATATTTGTAAACACTTGACTTAGTTGGTCAATATGGCACGTCTTTAATTTTTATGAATGAGTTTCGAGCGATGTGAAAGACCCTAATTTTTTGAAACTACATACCTAATTTATAATCAATATCTATCTATCTATATTATTAAAGGAAGCTTTTTTCGAGCGATTACAGAGTCTCCAACTTTTACAAAACAGTCAAAATAATAAAACTAAGAAATCGTATGCGGGTTAGACTCTATTGTCTAGGGAACTAATTATATCACAATAGTTTAGTTTGTTTAGGACTTCTTGGGCAAGAGTTTGATTAAGAATTATCAGGTAGTATAGCTATTTAAGTTTATATAAGAGTATATTTATTATAAAAAACCAAAATTCCATATCCTATAAATACTTTTTATATACGTTGATGAGGTCAACCCTAGCATATGTAGCTCATAAATCTTTTGTCTTACAGTTTGTATAGTGTTATTTGCTTGATATTATGAGCTATACGTTTGGCTTCTATATTACGGAGTATTAATGAACTATATATTGGAACATTGATTATTTGCATGCTTTATACATATACATGTTAAAGAATATTTGCAGCTATTATATACTATAGTTTATTTATTTACAAATACAGTGTGTATGTATATATTTTACGGTTTTTACACCTTCAACAATATCTAACATAGTTTATTGTTACTTTGGCAGGTACCACCTAGATTTTCATTGGTTTCTTTTAGAACACAATTGTAAGGAAGATAAATCGTTTGTGGTATGTTACTATGTTACCCGAATACCGTCTACAATTCAACATTAATTATTACTTTCATTGTCTCGGTAAAAAGTTATCTATTCCCGTTTAAGGCTGTATTATTTAGTAGTTATAACTTCTTTTTTTTTGGTATGTTTTGTGGACCTCTTTCATATGCAAGTGAGAGCTTAGTTTGTTATTTTTGATCGGGACGGAGTGAGTACAAGTTTGATCGTAAACTAACTTTAATTTGATGTTACATTTATGGTTATGTGATTCAACTGTTCAATATCGAGATTGCATCGGTCGCAAATGCTACGTATAATTAAACTGTGAATTTGGGTATGTTGTGTCATTGTAATGGTATATCTATTATTAATTAGTTTTTTAACATTATATATTGTTTAGTTTTTGGAGTTTTAACACAGCATTCGAATCAGGTTCTTGATTCACAATTAGTTGATAAAAAAAAGTTAATCACATACATTGGTTATACGTTGGATTGATTTTCTCTTATGATAGTCTTCAGTATCTAATATTCCCTCATATTCATAATAACATTCCCCTTTGAGATTGGCACAAAAATTAAGGGTTGTTAATTAAATAACGTAAAGTATTGTGGTGAGGTGAGGTGATATATGACTCGCGCCTCATAATCAAATTATTAATTTCCTTGTTAGAAAAGAATAGACAAATAATTGGCATACTTTATACAAGAGGTAGAGTTGGTAGTGTTCATACAAAATTCATATTTACTTTGTTTTTTGGGGAAGATTTAATTACTTATCTATAACATAATTAAAAAAAGTAATTACATAAAGATAATTTTCAAAGTAAAAACTTTATCTTTAAAGAGGACGTTTTGGAGCATATTAGAGAGTCCAAGTTTTGCATACTACTAACATAAATAAACTAATGAAAATAAAAACATATTAAAAAAAAACAATTTGTGTTTAAATTTACAAATTTAGATAGTTACATACCTCTATCAAATTAATATGAGAGTCGAGTTTTTACCGACTAGCCTATATTAAAACGATCAATACTAGAGAGTTCATATTTCTTAACTTACCTATATAAAAATAATAATATTAGTGATATAAAATCTTAAGAGTGCCTACTTCATAATATTAGTGCGGGAACTCCAATTGGATTTGAAACTCAAATTCGCATGCAATCATGCACCTCTCGGCTCTGGCCATTCAATATGCAGAATTTAATTATAAAAAAATAGAATTAATGTGTGCTTAAACTTCTATTAGAAACTAAGGCTTGTTCTTTCCAGCTTAAATTCAGCTCATTTTATTTCAGCTCGGCTCTATTCAACACAGTTTAGTTTAACTTTAGCAAGTTCTATTCAACTTATCTCTTCACAAAATTAAGTCTTACTTCAACTACGTTCACTTCAACTTGGTTCCATTCAATTTAGTTCAATTAAGCTCACCTCCATTTAACTCAGTTCAGCTCATTTCAGCCGAAAAGAACAGGGCCTAAGTCATTAGAAGATTTAATTAAACACTTAACTAAAACGTGTTTAAGTGCTACTTCCTATTTTAATCATTAACTAGGTTTGGTACTCGGCCCCGCCCGAGGTACCTTTATTTTCCATTTAAAATTTTATTTTATATGAAATATAATTGCGTTTGGTTGGTGTAAGTTATACAATTATCATTTATAATATACTTTCCTATATGATAAGATGTAAAATTAATAAATTATTAAACAAGTTTAATACTCCATCTCTTGATATTATTACTTTCATAACAGAAAGGTAAATGAACGAGACACCCTAAAATAAAAATGGTAAAAAAAAAATGACCAAGACGGAGGGGGTACATCATACCTTGAACTTTTTAAAGTTCTACATTATGCATGATAAAATATTACATCTAGGCCCGTGCATCGCACGGGCATTAAGTCTAGTAGAATATAATACAAGATTTCATGCCCGTGCGATGCACGGGTCTACGTTAATGTCATTTTCGTAATTTTTCTATAACAGTTAACTTATAAAAATAAACTTTTGAAGTTTTAAGATTATAATAAAATATACTCCGTAATTTTTTAAAAAATAACATTTATATATTGATTCAACTTATTCTATTTTAAACATATGTTATCAACCTTATCGGGACTCAAGTTATATTTGATATATATTATGACTCGGAAAATGATTCAAAGTATCTAAGAATTAAGCTTTTTAAGACAATGTTTAAGAAACTCAAAAGATTTTGGGTTGATCACCTCACCTTATGCTAATTGTTCGATATGGAGCGATTCTACTATTTATAGTTATTAGTATATTTACCACACATACACTGTTTTTCAATGTGAGATATATAACATACTAAGAATTACACAAAGTATATGCAAATAATATGAGGTTCTATACTGTAATGATAGCATTTTTTTTACCACGAATCTAATTATATTATTTTCATAATTAATACAAAATTTTAAGAGCTCTCTAAAACAATACTCTCTCCGTCTTAATCATTTGTTTGCCTTTGATTAAAATACTCCTAAAAAAAGGCAAACAAATAAATGACCGGGACGAATGGAGTATTTGAGAGACTTAAATGACTTTGGGTTCATCTCTAAGTTTCAAGGACGGCTGTTATTTATAATCACGTGATCATCCCAGCTTATGATATTTCTCCGATGTGGGACAATTCTTTTATTTATACCTAGTATATTCACCACACTTACATTACTTTTTAATGTGAGACAAATAACAAATTTGGTAGTTTCCATTAAAATTATTATATATGATACTTTTCTAAATTAATTTTGATGATGTAAATTTCATTAAGGTAGAAATAATAATACAAACTTTTAAGATCTCTGAAAGATAATACTTGAAAGATTCAAAAGATTTTGGGTGAATATCTAAGTTGAAAGATGACTCATTTTCACTATAGTTTTTGTGAACTGAATGAAAAATTTTTTATATACAACTCATAAACACCACTTGAATATAATATATGAAATGTATATTGAGATAAATAAAATATTTTTCAATTTATTTTTTAATGATATTTTCCTAAATTAATTTTTGATGATGTAAGTTTCACTAATGTGGATACAAATTTTTAAGAGCTCTCTAAGATAGTATTTAAGAGATTCAAAAGATTATGGGTTGATATCTAAGTTCCAAGGATGAATCTAATTTATAATTATAGGAAAATTACACCAAATATGTTCAAATAATATGAGTTTCTATACTGTGCATGATTTTTTTTCACCATGAATCTAATTATATTATTTTCATAATTTTTTTTACAATACTTAAATTTTTTTAATAATACCTTTTAAAATTAATTTTTGGTGATGCAAATTTAACTATTGTGAAGATAATAATAGACAAACTTTTAAGAGATCTCTAAGACAATACTTAAGGGACTTGAAAGATTTTAGTTTGTTATATAAGGTCCAAGAATGATTCCTATATTTAATCATAGGATCACTCACCTTATGTTAATTTTATGATGTGGGACAATTTTACTATTTATACATAGTGTATTCATCACATCTACAAACTTTTAAGAGATTTCTAAGACAATATTTAAGAGATTCAAAATTTTTGGTTGATACATAAGGTTTAAGGATGACTCCTATTTATAATCATAGGATTACCCACTTTATTATTTTTCCAATGTGAGACAATTCTATTATTTATATGTAATATTTTTAGCACATCTACATCATTTTTCAATGTGGGACAAATAATAGTTATGAATTTAAGTTTTATTTAAAGAGTTTCTAAAAAGTTAAAAAGTTGATAATATTATTAGGAAAATAATTACTTTAAAAAATATAATCAAAATTTAAGAGTTCAACCATAACTTGGAAAGTATATGTATGAATATAATGTTGAAAAATTGATAATAAGCCTCTTTTATATATATTATATTGATTGATTCTACCACATATTATTATGGTTAACCATTATTAATTTTAAGGTAATAAAAAAATTGACAAACTAAAAGATTACCTTCTGAAATAATATAAAGATTTTCATTGGTTAATAAAATAATATTTCGAGTAGCCAACACCAAATATACCAAAGATTTCAATATAGTTTTCCTAATTGAGCAACAACAAGTTGATTGATCAAACATGCGATTTGCCTTGCAAAATTAACGTTAAGGGTTGGGGAAAAAAAGATATGGACTAAGAACTTTTGTCATTATAGGGTCGAGTTGTAGCACTCAACACCTCTAAAGTTTTATGTCTTATTTACCATATTGTGTCTTGTATGACAACAAGTCACGTGAATGGCTTATACATTATATACATATACTACCTCTCTTCTCCTCATATAATATATGATATGATCACTTTTACCATATAAATAACAACATTAATATCAGAAAATTTCAGACTACTTTTCAGCCTTTCTTCACCAATAAACCATTCATCAAATTTTATCTTGTCATCTCTTAGTAAATCATATTATTATTATCAAAGTTATGAGTCCAGTTTACATGAACCCACAACAGTCCTCTTCGTTTCCTTTCCTAGAACTTAAGGGTGATCAACAACTTAGCCTACCAACAATCATAGGTTATGTACATGATCATGTTACAAACTCTAATAATACATATTTTTCGGGCTCGAATTTGGAGAACCGCCACGGTAATACTCAATTTTTAGCCATGGATTACTCGAGGTGTACTCAAGAGAAAGTAAGAACTTACCTGTACAATTAATTTGTTTTTAACCTAGTATTGATTGCTTGTTGTGAAAACGGATAAAATATGTCATATGAAATGATCCAATTTTGTTCATACTAATTCCTCTATGCCAGTGAATTGTTTACCTTTGCTTTATTGACTAGGATAGAAGAAATAATATGTATACTCATTATAGTGGATCACAATTTTTGTTAGGGGTAGTGAACCGAATCGTATTGGTGTTACAGGTCACGTGTCACGACTCACCAATAATATACACAAAGACTCTATCAACAAAGCCAAAATGTTTATAGACGATCATTTTTTTTTTTTGGAAAAATAGAGGATCATAGATTGCCATAGAATTCTTTATATCCATAATTTAATTTTAACGTCTAATTCTAATCTTTCAACTGTATAGGAGGAGTACTTGACAATGATCTTATATGAGTCATAATAATCTTATTTTTACCTATTTCGAAGATTACATTAGGAAATTATAAGATTTGTAGAATTATTTTAGATATGGTGGACTCTGACCAACTTACCTTGACGTCCAAGCCATAAATTATGTGCTTCTATTTCCTTATTTAAAATCTACGTGTGTATGAATGTATAATTGTATTCAATTAACCCTAATTAAAAACTATTGTTATACTATATACCATTTCAACAGAATCTACTCCATATTTTTTACTAACATAGAAATAAAAAAACTAATAATTTTACAAATCATGTATCAGGTTGTTGAGAAGTTGATTCTATCACATGGTCACAAACCAATTGTTTATCCTTATGATAATCGAGATCAAAAGATTGAGATCATAAAAAAAGATGAAAAACCCAAAAAATGCAAGCCTTCAAAGATAAGGATTTTGCAAAAAACAACCCTAGCGACCGCGAAATGTAAGAAGGTCTTGGGAGATGACAAGGGCAGCCGTGATCATCACCACCTCGCCACCGCGCAACCTCACCAGCATAGTAGCATGTATCGGGCCACGAGCAATCGTGAAGCTAATAACAATATCAATGGCATTAGAATGTGTTCGGATTGTCACACTACTACTACCCCTCTTTGGAGAAGTGGACCTCAAGGCCCTAAGGTAACTTCTTTTGCTTAGTCCCTCATTGTTTACTATTCTGGTTTTTTTTTTTATGATAAGTATTTTAATTAACTATAACAAATTATGTTAAAGAGGGAGTATAACTCATAATTGGTGACAAGGGTGGATTTAATACTCGTATAAAGAAAGGAGTCTGGCAAAATATTTTCTACGATAACTTTTAATGATATTTTTGTACTCCCATTATGTGAATCATTTGTTTGGCTCTGATTAAAATACTCCCATAAAAAAAACTTTGATTTTTACAAAGGGAAAAACTACTATTTGGAGCTATGATCCCTACATATTACATATACCAATCTTTTGGGACCTCAATACCGAAGAAATTATAAGATCACAATGTGAATTGATAAAGCGTCATTGAGTGGTATGGAGGCTCGATAGCTTTTGTCTAACACGTTTAAGATTTACATGAATTCTGTAGAAGAGAGTAATGCCCACGGCAATAACAGTAATTTAATAATATGATGATAGATATAACTAAGTACGGGTATGTCTATTGTAGGGCTATCTATCATGGATGTAGGATTAGATCTTCAAATTGATAATATTGACCTATCTACACGGAAATTAAGGAAAAGAACATGAGGCTTCTATTCCAAGAGCGATAATTCTTTCACAAATTCTCATTTAAAACGGGTCAAGTAGTTACATAATGCATAGAAAAAAAAAACAATATATCTGTCTTATATGCACAAATGGGATGTTAGTTGATCCGTATTATTGTTAAGACGGACTTACTACAACTCTTTAGGCAAGTGATCTTTATCGAATGAGAATTAATTTTATTCAATTTTTATAGATTTGTAACCGATTAAATCTGATTTATGTTTTAGAAGTCGTATGACTTTATATAGTGAAATAAAATCCTTGCGCTAAAAAACATCAACAATCCTTCTATATGTCCCCGTCTAAGGCTTGTGGCTATGGGTCCATGGGTAGTTGTAGCCAATGACAAAGGGTTGCGACTGATAACCTAATAGTTTTTTCTTTGTGATTTTTAATTTTTGACACCCTAATTATCTTCCAAATTCGAACAAAAGCAATAAAAACTATAATCATATACAAAATAATGTGAGTATCACAGCAATTTTGCATCCTAAATCTCATCTCTATAGTCCAACATACAGACGAGAGTAAAAACATGTTACGAGTGTTACACTTTACTAAGGGAAGCTGATTGATCCAAACTATTAAGGAAGGTAGAGGCAATTAAATTCGGGTTTATGCCTGACTCATGTCTGACTCACTTTGACTTTTTGGCCCACGAACAAGCGGGTTGGCCATTGGGGCTGCATGTTTGGGACTTGGGAGTAAAACCTTTGAAAATTTTTGAAAATACATTGCCCGTACCTGCTTATCTTATGGCCTAAACGGGTGGTTAAATGGAGCGGGATGCCCGTGATCTTTATATAAGAAGGGACGAAGGGTACAAGTAACTTTCTACAGTGTTAAAAGTAACACTCATTTGTACCTAATTAATAATAGAATGTACATTTGTACTAGTCTTTTCATTCGATGAAGGGAACACATTGAATAAAGACATAACTAAATACATGTGTTTTGCTGCAGTCTCTTTGTAATGCATGTGGTATAAGACAAAGGAAAGCAAGAAGGGCAGCAATGGCGGCAGCAACTGCAGGATTTACCAAGGATACTACTATAATAACTTCATCAACCATTGTCGAACCTCCAAAGCTTGTTGTTGAAGACATATCTTCAGAAAATAAGTTGCCACTTAAGAAAAGAAGCAAAACTTTTAGTACTTCTTGGAGCTATAATGATAATAACTATATTAATAACAACAACAACAATAATAATAACGGAGATAATAATAATAATATTTTTGTCGATAATCATTATCGCGGTGAAGAAAAGCATAATTTTGAAGATATTGCATTGAGTTCAAGAAGCAAGAGTTATTCTAAAGCTAATTCTTCTCAAAGAGTATTCCCTAGGGATGAAGAAGAAGGGGCTATACTTTTGATGGCTCTTTCTTGTGGATTGGCTTGTTCTTCATAGTTTTCCTTAGGGGTTTTTAATAATTAGTGCATTCCATATAATTACAATAATAATAATATATATAATATTGCACTAGTATTTTACTTTTTTTTTTCTCTCATATATTTTTGTTTAAGATAGATAAGAGTGCCAAGAAATAGGTGGAAATCTACCTAGTTTAGGAATAGGAAAAATAATATTTTGAGATTGAGCTTGTTACTAGGCTACTAATTAGTTGTGAGAGATGAAGTTCGTTTTTGTGTGGAACTATTATTATAAACAATGTATTTTTATGCGTGGAGATCAATAAGATTGATTTCTGAAATTCCTCTGTCTTTCACAACATTTTTTTTAATGTGCATAAAAGGTATAAATAGAGCTTACATATTTGACCTAACTCGAATTCGAGCAAACCCAAATTGATGGAATCCGAGAATTTTGCGAACCAAAATCGATCTGACCCGACCCGATTTTGACCCAATTAAATTGATGACCTGAGAATTCTTAAGCTTAATATTAATCAAAATGAAAGTGATTTAATATTTAGATTTGATAAGTTTGACTAAAAATACTAAATCAAATAATAGTTAAAAACAAAATTTAATGGTCCAGACTTGAAGTATTGTGATAAAATCATCGTACCGGATAATGAATCGGCCCAAACCCGACCCGACCCGATACATCATGTGACCCCAAATGAACAGACCCGATAACGACCTGTTAGAGAGTCTAGGGTTTAGTATAAGACTTCAAGGTGACGGCTACGGTACGACGGCTGTCATTAGGGTTTGGTAAAACTTAGGGTTTATTGTAAGGTATTATAAATACCGATCATTCTATGTTATCAACAACACAACTCAATAATACAATTCATTTCTCAATTTCTAATATGATATCAGAGCCTCTTTCCTAGAGGACTCTACAAAAATCGCTTCCGCTACCTCGCCGGTGGGTTGATAATGTAAGAAATTAAACCTGCCGGCGGGACTCGTTATGTACTATCTAATTTTAAAAAAAAAAAAAAAAAATATGTTCCGTATTATTCTGTGTTGGTGTGCTCTTGTGTCTCCGTCAAAGACCAAGGTTGCTTACACTAACAAATAATGGTAGTCATAAAGCAAAGGCAATTTGTTTGATACTTTGTCTTGATTTTGTCATCCCCTAAATTTTATGCGCGTGCACTATCATCAATTTCAATCTCTTTGAAATTAAAAGTTTTCAAATTCGTTCAAGGTGGTTCAAAATTTGACTGGCGAGTTACGCGATTAAATTTGGAGTCCGAAAAAATTAACGTTCTCCAATTATTGAATTTGACGGATAGTTTTCCGTTTTATTGAAATTTGTTTAGGTTCGATTAGTGTTCCTAGCAAATTATTTGATATTCGACAAGTCCGAAAAGCTTAACGTTCTTGTTCGAAGAAATTTTCTAACGAGTTTAATACTCGTTCATCTTACCAACCTTGCGAAGATGAAGATGAAGATGATAACGGTCTAAACTGCCGCTACGTCTCGACATTGCCTTCTCCTTGTCCGCATCAGGTTCGCCATAGCAACCACCCCTGCCTCGCGGGCCAGGTGGTATGACTCTGCCGGTTTCGACCCGCACGGCCAACACTACCGCCACAGGATCGAAGTGCCTCTTGGACGTGTGCCTTGTTTTATTGGTTTAGTCGTATTATTTTTCATTTATTTTATTTAATTGACCGGTTGAGTATGCTTCGGCCCTCACCGTTTGCTGGTGTCTCACGAGTTTGCTTCGACCCTCGTGCACCATCTGTTTTAGTTTTATAGTCGGTGTTTCACGAGTTGCTATGGCCCTCGTGCACCTTGACGTCCAGTTGTTTGTGTCTCACGAGTTATTTCGACTCTCGTGCACAACTAGTTTTATTAGTGTTATTTTGTGTGGCATTTCCAATGGCACGATTTCAAGACACGGGCAAGACTCCAGATTCAGTTAAAGCGTCGACAAAGGTCAACTTGGCTCATCTACAACGATATTATCAACTATTTTTCGTCCAGTCAAAGCGTTCGTCTAACTACCGTTTTGACTGAGGGGGTGTATTAGAGAATATTAGGAATAATATTATTAGATATATATTATCATTAGATAATATATTATCAGTTAGGAAATATTATCTTTAGGAATATCTTTAGATTATTTCTCAAGTCAACTCTACTATATAATGTAATCAGATCCATCAATAATAATCACCTCATTCAGTTATAATCTCCCTTTCATATTCTGACATGGTATCA
>JAIUZE010016785.1:0-28709 GCA_022085475.1 Heliosperma pusillum
CATATATTCGTCGAGTAACTCGGAATCGTTACCTTAGCTAGAAAAATCAATTAGCACCAAAATAAGAAGTAAAAACTAAGAAACCCGTCTTCTAATCTTCCCCTAATATATACGAGTCACCAAACTCGTCTTCAAAATCTTCCCCTATAAGAAATGACAAGAAAAACATTATTAGAACTTAAACTTGATTTTCCATAATTAAGTGTTGAAAACGATTTTGTCGGATTTGAAATTAAACCGTACTTGAAGATGGAGAGCGAAGAGGAGATTCTAGAAATATAAGTTAGGACGGATTTGAATAAGAAATGAAGGTTTTATGACGATTTTGCTCAAGAACAATGAAGAACAAATGATGAACGACGAAGAACACGAAGAACGATTAAAGAAAGTGATATTTTGATCTTTATTTGATTTATTGTAAAAATGAAAAGTTGTTTGTGAGTGGAGTGTGTATGTGAGCCGTGTAAATATAGGCAAAATAAAGAGTCGGGTTTTGAAATTGTTGTTACGTAATTGACTCGCGTTTAATAATTATTTTACGGTAAACGATTAAAGATAATTAACGATAAAGTTAATTATAACAAATATCTAGATATTATGATTATTGTATCAAAAGTAATGAAAATATCAAGGCTATTAGAGGACTTTTGAGCCGTGTGGTATGGTGAGCATCGGGTCTGGTTTTGCTCGATTTGCGTAATTTTCGTTAACTGATCGATAAAGTAACAAATATCTAAGATATTTGTATTAGTTTAATCGAATCAATTAAAATATCCTATTGTGAGTGGAAAACGATGACATGGGCGTGTGACTCATGCCAAAGTCGAGTTTCGATTTTGTTGCGCGTTTTACGATGAGTCGGGAATAGTTAAATGACTTTCGGTTAAAACCGTAAACGTTATTCTTTAAATTCCGAATAATTTCAAAATAATTATATTAAATTATGATAAATCTTAATAAATCTAAATAAAAATAAATCAAAACTATTATTTTTTTAAATAAAATTTCGGTCTTCAAACTTATGAGACGAGTCGGGAAAAGTCAACGGAAGTCAAAGTTGACTGAAAAGTTCGAGAAAAGTCGAAGATGACTTAAAAGTCAAGAAAGTTTAGGACGACTTAAAAGTCAAGAAAAGTCAATGACCACTTTTAAAAAGTCAAGAAAAAGTCAAAGACGACTTAAAAGTCAAGAAAAGTCAAAGATGACTAAAAACGGTCTTTTCATGAAATCTCTCAGAAATTCCAAATACGAACGCGGAATTTCAAAATAAGACTCGGAACAAAATTTCCTATTTTAAAAACTTAAGTTCTACTGAAAAGTGTTCGTAAATATTTTTACTAGAAAAATCGGGTACTTTTCGGGTTGTTACACTAAACTTGAAGTATCATAAGCTTTTGAGATTTCGTTGAATAGCTTTTGTCTCCTACGCAGAGTCCTTTCTAGATCGGGGTCTAAAGAGATAGGGGTCCCTAGTCTAGAAGATCTGGGCATAAGATTGAAAAGCTAAGATGAAAAATCAAGAGAGGTCTGAAGGAATTTGGGTTCCTAAAGACTAGATAAAACTAATTGCAATAAAAATCACAAGAAAAAGGAAAACTAAACCGTGCTCCCCGGCAACGGCGCCAAAATTTGATTGGGCCTGTCGCAAGCCCTGGTCAAAGATAATTACCCAGACTAGGCTAATAACAAATTAATGTAATTAGGGAAGTAGGGAAGTAGGGGTCGATCCTCAGGGAGATGGTGTTTCCTATAGAATATGAAATGTCTTGCAATTGGGTCTTATCTAACGAGTATCTGGGTTTTGGGGTTTTGATTTCGAAACTAATAAAAAGCATAAATGAAAACAAAATAAAAGCAAATCAAAACGAAAACAATAAAGCGGGTGATGAATTAACAATGATAAAAAGAATCTAGGGAAGTAGGTTCACACATGTAGATTAACATATTGATGAAATTGGATTTAGAACATGCAAATAATTCATTGTGAGTTCGTAAGAATGATGTGTTCATTACACTCATAGATCAGATGGTCTAGCAGGCTTTTAGGCAATTTACTAGGTCTAATCTACCATGTCATGCTTTGTCTATTCAATTCACGTATTTCTACTTTGGAAAAGAATTCCATTTTAGTCAATGATTTTGATCAGGAATCGTTAACTGTCGTTATAGTCCAAACATGCATAGACACAATGTTTTAAAAGCACAACTTCTTTTATCCAATTATCATCTTTTAATCAACCTACATGGCTACCCTACACCCTAGAAAAACGACTACTCACTCATGGTGATGTTTAGATCTAAGATGATGTTAATAATAAAAACTAGGATAGACATGTTTATTTGGTTTTGATAATATTTTAAGACTCTTTTATTGGCGATAATAACGGCGCTAAATTGACGATCTAGGGAAATGAAATGATTACAACGATATTGAAATTGAATCTAAAATAACATGTAAAGAAAATAGCAATCAAATAAGAAACATAAAGACTTTAAACAAAAGATAAAATAGGAATACCTAGATGACGATCAACAACAACAATGATGAAATATAAACAACCATAATAGAAGTTCCTTGCATAGAATAGTCGATCCACGAATTACAATACTTGAACCACATAAAGTAGATTACAAAGATGGAATTTTATTGATCTAGGCTAAGGATTATTTGATGTAGAGAAATCAGAAATAAACTAAGAAACTAAGGACAAAAAGGAAGAAGAAAATGATCTAGACGAGAGAAGAGAGGCTAGGTTTCTCTCCTCCTAATCTAGGTTTTTTTATGTAATGTAAAAAGAAAAGTAGGGTTTCTAATTGTGTGTAGAGAAGTGTCTTGAGATGTGGTGGCTGAGGCACTCTTATATAGCAGTAGGTTTCGTGGGGAAGGGGTCATACATTAAACATATAAGACAAAATAAAGGAAGTCGAAGCAAAAGCTCGGATCAGCAAACATACCCGATCGGGTACACTACTTACCCGATCAGGTATGTAGTAATCTGGATGCTTTGACTTTCGTTTCATCTCCCTTGGCCTATGACTTGACTTTCATTATCCCCCTTGACCTTTTGAGTCGGGTTTGTTGATAGGGTTTGATGTAAAATGATGATTTCTTCGCCTAATTGATCGATCTTCTGACAACTGCGAAATCGTCTTTGCTTCTTCTTTCTTTTGAATCAGTGAACCTTCTTGAAATGCCTTTGACTTGGTCAAGCTTGCTTCTTCAAATCGTCGGGTTCTAGGCAAATGCTCGGGAATATAGAAAAAGGGCGTAGAAACGTCACTTTCCCTACAAAGCAGGTTAGAACATAGGAATTCGCCTAGAAGACGATATTAGCTCATAAAATGGCTTAACAAAGCACAAATGACATACAAAACCGAGCTAAATTAGGGGTTAAAATCATGCAAATATTCACTTATCACTCGTGACATATAGGTCACGCCCGTGACTTGGGTCGAGACATCTCTATTTTGTTCTAAACTCAACCATGGCTTCCCCAAAATAGATCCACACACAAGTTTAACAACAATGAGTGATTGAACCCAACAACATATGCACGATATCATCTTTACTTCACCAATAAAAATCAACAAACATCAACTATCATCATCAATCATCAATACTCAATAACAATTATCAACAATTAATGACTATCATCAACAACACAAATCCTATGAATAATCATCCTATTCTAAATACGTTTACTAACATCAAAAACACATTAAATCACGTATTGATATCGAGTAACCCTTCACCGTTACCTTTTCGCGTCTTCAATCCTCGTCTAGGTCCTCCTCTTCTAAATAGTAGTCTTTGTCGAGGTCTTGAAGGTCTCCACCTACAATTAGACAACAAAAGATGAATATAATTCACCTTTGAGAAAGACGGATAAATTGAAAAGTGAGAAAGACGGTAATTTTATTACCAATTAAGATAGAGGACGATGAGAGGGAAAGATTAAGATGAAAATAAGGAGATTTTAGTGAATAATGAAGGAGTAGTGAGGAATTTGAGTTGATGCATAAATGCAGTTTTGGGTTTTGGTGGCTTGGTGAGGAAGAAGGAGTTAGTGGAAAAGAATGAGGGAGTTAGGGATTAGAGGAGGTATAAGGTGAGTAAGTGGAAAATATGGGAAAATGCCCAAAAGCGCCTTAAGGCGTAACTCACTAGGAATTTCGAGTAAAGTCCAAAAACGAACTCTGATTTTCTAAATTAGACACGGGAAAATAAATTCTAGACTAAATCTAAAATTTCGCTGAAAAGTATCCGTATAATATTTTTAAAATGCAAATAGGGTACATTTGCGGGTGTTACAATCACCCCACCTTTTAAAAAGTTTCGTCCTCGAAACTTGAGAGTAGAAAACAATAGTATCAAGTACAAGAATCGATTATCAAAATTAATACGAAAACTTTTACAAGGGAAACATTTATGAAACTAGGTTCTTCTCAAAAACGGTTTAAAGAGATTTTTCATAAGTGCTAAACTTTATTTATGGATCACAAGAGTGTCCGTCGCGAACGAGAACTCTAGTTATCGAATTCAAATCAATGTCGAAATAGGGGAAATCGAAATTCAAAACAAACGTTAGTAAGGGCAGGACTAGTCACCAGACGTCTCCAATAACAAGTCCAAACATCAAACCAAACGCAAAATCCAAGTATAAAAGCAAAAGAAATCTATTTTCTCCAAAAAGAGGGTACAAAATACATCTTTAGACTTCTTTGAAAAGTTAAATTAGAAATACAATATGGAAATTCGAAGATTTTCTCAAAGATAAAATCAAAATAACAAGACATTACACGTACATAGAGCGACTCGAGCATCTCACACACAATTCAGAGTAACGAAATATATACAAAACACGCAAAAATGAAACAAATCGAACTCTTAGGGATAGGAAGATCACGATGAAGTCGGCAGGAAGATCTACAAGAATTCGACATCACTAACTCTACTAATAACCTAGTCCTCAAGAGAATGTAATTTACCTCAATTACACTTTAACCATCCTAAATCGCCAAACTCCATAAACATTATTTACAACAATCACAATTCAAGCAACAAACATAATTAACTAAGATCCAACTAGCCTCATCTCAGATCTCACGACAAGGAAAAAAAACCACAATCCATTATCGATTATAATAATTCTTTAATACGTCATAACATCCTTAATTCGATCACTACTACGCTCGAAGCCTCAAATGTAAATAGTCACATTAGTAAAGTATGGTGGTTACTAATCCTCAAGATAAATGGTCACCATTCTAACTTTATAATCCATAACAACTGAGCACTCACTATCCAAAGCTTGCAACGAACATTTCTCAATTTCAAACTATGATTCCTTAAGAATAAAAGAGAATTACTAATTCCAAACCACAAATGGCAAATCACTTGGCAATCAGACAACCATTCAAATCATCTAGTTCATCTAAAACTCAAAAAGAATCGATTTTCATTTATGACAATTGATACGGCTATCGCAACCCTATCAAAGATAAAACCTAACGGTCTCAACAAAATGCAGTAGAGGCAGTCGGGTATCGAATCCACAAGGAGAGGGAATCCTATAACTTGCTAAGTCTGTCAAAGTAACACAATTGGGGGTTTGTTTAAATGATTTTCTAACACTACAAGAGAAAAGGGAAAGAGAAATAAAGAGTGAAATATCAAAAAGAAGAAGAACTAGGATCGTGGGTTCCCCATGGCATCTAGGGTCAGGATAGAAATCAAAGTAGAATCTAAACAGGTTTGTGGATAATGAAAAGGTCCGCTCGGTCCGCTATTCGCCCTAAGATATACTAACTTAGCTCTCGCCCTCATTAGCATAATCTCAAAGTTCATCACTGATCTACCCTTTTCCAATCTCTCGATCCAGGTCAAGGGGGTATCAAGTCAATCAATTGAATGCGTCGACTCAAACAATTAAAAGCTATTAAATGTGAAGATTGCTTCCAAACCTAATCTAAAGACTACTAATCAGTTCATCTTACCTAAGCCACGGTTCCCCTAAATCCTAGCAAAGGAATTAGCTACGCATAATAGAAAGAAGAACAACAACAATAATAAATAAGGAACAAAAAGACATAGGGAAATAATTAATTGAATTTAAGAACAATAATACCGAATTGGAAAGAAGAAGAAAGTCAGAGGAAGTCCTCCAATTCAGATCCAAAATCATAGTCAAAAATAAAGTCTAGGGTAAGAAATTGGTTCTAGTCTAAAGGTCTAGAGTAAAGAAGAAGATGTCTATTGTTACGTAGATTCACCCTTAAGTAGAATAACAAATTACAAGGCGTCCATTGCTTAATACACTATCTCGCGAAGCCCATTAGTATGAAATCCCTCGATCGAGCAAACTTTGTTGTCCAAATCACTCGATCGAGTAACCATAGTGCTCGATCGAGTAATTATCCAAAGCCAGCAGCTCGATCGAGTAACCATAGTGCTCGATCGAGGTCTTCTAATCAATAAGGTGGTCGACCGAAGGCTTTTATACCTCGAACGAGAGTTTTGCTTATGGATTTCGTTCTTCCATTCCTTCAACACGACTTCACGCATTCCGAGACACCAAGATTCCTTTCCGACTCACTTATGCATGCTTGAGGAGCTACAAAATGGCTAGTTTTCCGTCATTCTGATCCATACCTGCAAATATTACAAAACAAACCAAAGTAGACTATTCGGGGGATATTTGTAGTATAACACTACTAAATGAGCATGGAAATGCGTGCAAATATGGCCTAAAAGGTCTATATAAAATGCACGCATCAACAATACTCTTTAAACTTGGTTACCGGCTTAATTACCCTAAAGCAAAGTCTCTTTTAGAATCCACCAATTAGAGACATCTAATTCCCAAAATGTTATCCCAAGTAACCGTTATAATACCCAACAACGACGAACTATTATTACGCTCAACTCGATTCCCAAAATAGCACTACAATAGCAAGCTCAAAAAATGAAGCCATCAAGAGAGTGCAATACCACCAACAGATTCATCCTAAGGTTTAAATCCCAATCCTATTCATGGTCAAAATCAACACGAAACTAGCTAACAACCCAATTATCTCACCAGAGGGAAGACACTGACACCATGAAACTGGAAGCGATAGGAAAATTCGAGGGAAACACGAACGCGATAAGATGGGATGAAAAGTAGAGGAACGCTAGAGGTAGGGAGCCAAAAGCTAGAAATTGGATAGATATAACTATGAAGATAGCCAAGCAAAGGAAAAGGTAAGAGAAAACATTTTCCTAGTGATCAGATTTAGTAAGAACTTGCATGAAAGGAAATGGAAAGGAAAAATGGTATGAATAAAGGGTTTAAGGTTTAATCCACAAAATTTCTCCTTTCAAACTTAGGGTGATAGCAAAGCAACGCATCCCGATAACAAAGGTCTCTCACAAGGGACCATCGTACCACAATCATCCAAGTAAGGTACACCTTGATTTAACAAATCGATTACAACCTAATTCATCCATCCTTTCATATAACACGGATTTCCAAATTGCGGAATTCCAACTCAAGCTAATAACATTTCTTTAGCTTAAATATTCAACACAACCTCAAAGGTTTCTTTAACTAAAGGACTAACAAATACTCCCTTATACTCGGTCATTTTCAACTCATATAGCCCACGGGCTCATTCTTATCTAAGTACAACATCAAGTCAAACATCATCATTATCGTCCAGGTATTTCCATCACAGCTCACATCATCGAGTCTCACTCATATCTATAATCCTCAAGTAATATGGTTCAACTTACAACGAAACCTTACTACTTCAAACGAGTCTCCGATACCATAAGATAAGATCATATCTTTAAATCCAAGAACTATGGCCAAATGATTTTCCACCAAGCCTATACCCACAAACACACAATAGGAAACCACAAGAAGTCACTTAACCTCAATAGTATTTCGCACCTCAAGATATCATTCAAATATTCTCACTTAGAACAACTAGCTCCAACTTAGGTATGATCCTCAAGACACTCTAATATTACTAAATTCCTAAGTTCAAAAGATTAAATCACTAATGGGTTAAGAAGTCCTAGCCAACTCATTCGACCTTACACCATCAAATACCATGAACTACCCACACATTAGTCATGGCAAGTATCAAGCATGAAAATCATCAAACTTATCTTACTACCTTTCCTCAGAGATACAACCAATCATCAATATAGGGTGAACTTAGATCTACACCATTTACCTCAAATCCCAAATCCATTCTAACCAACACTAACATCTCACAAAGTTCAAAATTCTTCCGACCAAGTATGATATACCACAAATAAAAGGGTGTGATGACCACAAAAAGGTCACATAAGGAAGGTAAGGGTACTAATGGTAAGATGGAGGAAACTATCAAGAGTAATTTCCAAGGGGAAAAGAAATTAGATGATAAAGAAGCACTTAGATAGAAAGAAAAGAGCATGATACATTAAGGACGAGAGAAATCATTGATGAGGAAGAAATACACTTCAATTAGGCTTGTCAATCTTCAATCTTCGGTAGAGGATACTTCTTCTAGGTAACACATGATCCACCTCAAGACGGTGGATACAAACAAACATAACATCACTCAACACAATCAACAAACAAGTTAGAACCTAACAAACATCAAGTACACCAAATACTACCACCTTAGGTCCTTAAGTCTACCCATCTCTCATTCATTATTTCAAGGTCAAGTAATTTTAAGTTTCGGATTCACGTGTGTACGTCGAGAGCGTCATAGGCTCTGATACCAACTGTGACAACCCTCGTAAATGCGGAAATAAAACATAACAAGCATGTGATTTATATAACAGAGATACGGTGTTTTTAAAACTTTTTACATGCCAAGATAAAAATGCGAGGAATGTCAAATAAATACAAACTAAAATAGAATATACTACAAAGAGACGAAGTCTCTCAAAATGTTATCAATTATCAAAGTCATTAGCAACTAGCTAAACATCGTCTAGGGGTGAATCGTCAAGGCCAACGCCCGCTAGTTCACACCCGAACCCAAAATACAACAAGAAAAATCCATCCAAGCAAGCAACCTGTTCATCCATGAAAAACATGAACGCCACAGTCAGTGGGGAGTAACTCCGGGTTCTCCCAGCCATATCACAAATAACATACTTAAACGGAAATACGAAAGTAGAAGCATGCATATATAAATATACATGTGAAATACGAGAAGAATAAATAGGCAATTCAATATATAAAGATATAGGTACATGAAGTACAAAACCGTAACCATCATATTATAGATAGACTCGGGAAGACACTCTTAGGCAACCATACACTCACTAGGGCTTGCATCTCACCGTTAGCGGCATAAGTTTGATAAGATTGAGACTCGACAAACAAACCATGCCAAGTCATCCAACGATCACAAATAATCAATCATATAATCATCCATCCAAACGTACAAATACGTTGACAACATCTCTCACGGTAAATGACACGCACTAGCACCGTGTACATGGCAAGTATGATTAAAATCGCATCCACGGGATAACATTTCCCTGAACGCATACACGATTCAACATTTCGTATATGTAGACTAATTTCCTCCTGGTAGGACGACGATATAATATACGATCCTAGTCTAAACCTGGCTAGACTCTCAAAATAACATTTTCCGATTCGACATGCGATAAACATTTCGCATCCAAGACTCGGTCAATCATAGAAGCCGAGTACCCCAAATTTGGTCAACCTTCACGAAAGAGGCGGAAAAGAGCACAAGCATCATAACAAGCGGTACACTACATGCAATGACACCACCTCGCAAGTATACAACATTTGACGGCCGGGTCGATCAACGCAAAGCGTTCGCCTCCCAATAACGTCGTCATATGCCCACTAACACATGCAATTAAGCAGTAAGGATACACTCCTCGTTCCGACATTCCAGCCTTACGAGCGAGGAGGTAGCCGGGGGAATGAGAGTTCATAGCACATAACATTTAGTGCTCAAACCATAACATATGTAAAACCGACTCAAAGTAGGATATATAAAAAACTGTCACAAAACATGCGATACAAGCGTGATATAAATGTAACAATGATAAACATGAGACAATACGTTATTACATAAGCATTAGACCAAGTTTAAGAAGTATAATGAATAAGAAACATAAATCTCAACTCAAAACAACAAGTTTGGAAACTATTAAAACAAGGGTGAACTTCAAAAGGTCATAACTAGAGTTATAGACATGCAAATACAAAAATTCCAAATGAGGGAGATACATTATCTTGTTACGGTTCCAACGGTAGGTCACAAGTCCAAAACAAGAAAGTAACAAAGGAGATATGACCATTTTACGAAAATGGGTCTGTACGGGAAAACTGCAGTCGTCACGACCGTGACTTGTATGTCACGCTCGTGACATGAGTTTCACGACCGTGACTTGCATTTCACGCCCGTGAAAGGTCTGTTATGCAAGGGTATTGGGTCTGCCTCTTATTTCACGCTCGTGACATATAGGTCACGCCCGTGACTTGGGTTGAGACATTTCTATTTTGTTCTAAACTCAACCATGCATGGCTTCCCCAAAATAGATCCACACACAAATTTAACAACAATGAGTGATTGAAACCAACAACATATGCACGATATCATCTTTACTTCACCAATAAACATCAACAAACATCAACTATCATCATCAATCATCAATACTCAATAACAATTATCAACAAATAATGACTATCATCAACAACACAAATCCTATGAATAATCATCCTATTCTAAATACGTTTACTAACATCAAAAACGCATTAAATCACGTATTGATATCGAGTAACCCTTCACCGTTACCTTTTCGCGTCTTCAATCCTCGTCTAGGTCCTCCTCTACTAAATAGTAGTCTTTGTCGAGGTCTTGAAGGTCTCCACCTACAACTAGACAACAAAAGATGAATATAATTCACCTTTGAGAAAGACGGATAAATTGAAAAGTGAGAAAGACGGTAATTTTATTACCAATTAAGATAGAGGGCGATGAGAGGGAAAGATTAAGATGAAAATAAGGAGATTTGAGTGAGTAATGAAGGAGTAGTGAGGAATTTGAGTTGATGCATAAATACAGTTTTGGGTTTTGGTGGCTTGGTGAGGAAGAAGGAGTAAGTGGAAAAGAATGAGGGAGTTAGGGTTTAGAGGAGGTATAAGGTGAGTAAGTGGAAAATATGGGAAAATGCCCAAAAGCGCCTTAAGGCGTAACTCACTCGGAATCTCGAGTAAAGTCCAAAAACGAACTCGGATTTTCTAAATTAGACACGGAAAAATAAATTCTAGACTAAATCTAAAATTTCGCGGAAAAGTATCCGTATAATATTTTTAAAATACAAATAGTGTACATTTGCGGGTGTTACAGGTGCGGTGACCAATCTCTCCTTCAAATCATTAAAAGCTTTCCTATAAGAGGCATCAAAGACAAACTCCGATTCTTTGTGCAAATGCTTACATAGGGGGTTAGCAATCTTTGAAAAGTCTTTAATAAATCTCCGGTAGAAACCGGCATGTCCTAGAAATGACCTAATGTCTCGGGTGTTGGATGGATAAAGTAAGGTTTTGATAATGTCAACCTTAGCCTTATCCACCTCAACCCCCCTTTCCGACACTACATGTCCTAGAACGATGCCACTATTCACCATGAAATGACATTTTTCGGAGTTTAAGATGAGATGGGACTCTTGGCATCGCTCTAAGACAAGGGCAAGGTGTTTTAGACATGCATCATAGGAGTCCCCATGGACGGTGAAATAGTCCATGAATACTTCTATGATCTTTTCTACAAAGTCAGAGAATATACTCAACATGCACCGTTAGAAGGTTCCCGGTGCATTACATAGACCAAATGGCATTTGGCGATATGCAAATGTACCGAACGGACATGTGAATGTGGTCTTGACTTGGTCCTCGGGTGCGATTGGGATTTGAAAATATCCCGAGTACCCGTCAAGGAAATAATAGAAAGCTTTTCCCGCTAGTCTTTCTAACATTTGATCAATAAATGGTAGCGGGAAATGATCTTTCAAAGTAACCGCATTCAAGCGGCGGTAGTCAATACACACCCTCCAACCGGTTTGTGGTCGGGTGGAGACCAAGTCTCCTTGTGCGTTCTTGACTACCATCACTCCTCCCTTTTTGGGCACGACTTGAGTTGGGCTAACCCAACGGGAGTCGGAAATAGGGAAGATGATGCCCATTTGTAAAAGTTTAATTACCTCCTCTTGCACTACCTCCGCCATTGGTGGATTAAGACTCCTTTGGGGTTGTCGGACCGGTTTGGCATCCACTTCAAGTCTTATCTGGTGCATGCAAGTCACCGGGCTTATTCCCTTGAGGTCCGCTATGCTCCACCCAAATGTATCTCTATGTTTGTGAAGCAATGCTACCAATTTGCTCTCGTGTTCCTCGTTGAGTGTGCTTGAGATGATAAGAGGTAGGGTGTGGTTGTCCCCTAAGAAGATATACTTTAGATGACTTGGAAGAGTCTTCAACTCGACCTTCGGGGGTTTCACAATTGAGGGAAGAGGCTTGTGGAGGGGTATGCTCAAAGCAAAGAGCTCGGATAGGTTCTCCAGACCAAAACGCTGCCAGCGCTGGGGGACACTGGCAGCGTCGTGGGGCGCTGCCAGCGTTTTCCACTAGAGTCCCCTGTTTTCAGCACCTCGATGATGTTGAGTTTTTCATAAGTGTCTAGTGGCTCTTCTTTCTCCAAGTCCTTGAGATGTTCCTGCACATCAACCGACAACAAAAACCGCAAACCCTCTTCTTCCACATTGTTAGTTAGGGCCACCTCAAGTGGGTCCCTATCACATAACTTGTACATTTGATGAACCAAAGGCTCAAAAATATCTAAGAAAAAACAAGATTGAACATCACTAGGGTGTCTCATAGAGTCATAGATATTATAGGTCAATCTCTTTCCCTCGAACTCCATTGTCAAACATCCGTTTGACACATCAATCTTGGTCTTAGAGGTATTCATGAATGGCCTACCAAGGAGATGGGGAGTGGCACTTGAACTAGACTCCATGTCTAAAACATAGAAGTCCGCCGGGAAGACAAGGTTATCTACCTCTACTAGTACATCCTCTATCAAGCCTTTGGGATAGACACTAGACCTATCGGCTAATTGAATAGCCACCCCGGTCTTAGACAAAGGTCCTAAGCCTAGGGTCTCATAGATGGATAGAGGCATGACGTTAATAGAGGCTCCAAGGTCTAACATGGCACGTTTGAAACTTTGCCCTCCAATGGTGCAAGGGATGGTGAACATGGCCGGGTCTCCACATTTATTTGGTAATTTTTGCTTGAAAATTACCGAAACATGCTCACTCACCCTAACCCTATGGGTTCCTTTCTTAGGATTTCTCTTAGGTGTACAAAGTTCTTTCAAGAACTTTGTATATGATAAGCATTTAATATGTCACATTTTTCCTCTCATTTTCATCCCCATTTTGGTCCGTTTATACGGATATGCGTGTCTTTAATTGCATTTTGCTTCCCGATTTCCCGTGCTATGAATGTCGATCTCAATTTGCAGGAATTAAGGCGGAAACGAAGAAATCGGTGCATAAAGACCTTACATGAGTCGGGATTTGGAAATGAGAAGAAGAATGAAGTGAGGAAGCCCCAGGTGGCGCATGCCGGCCCTTCGACCGGCGGCCGGCCACCCGGCTCAGACCATCACCCCCCAAATGAATGGAAAAAAGAGGAGGAGAAGAATTAGCCAGGTAGCGCCGGCCGGTCACCCGGCGGCCGGCCCACCACCCGGCTCGCGCTACATCAGTAAGCATACGAGATTATCATAGTGCTCCAGGCCGGTCGGTGGCTGGCGGCCGGGCACCCGGTCGGGACCCCTTTTTCATACTTAGAAGAATTTTTTGAAGACGAGAAGAAGGAGGCTACTGATGTGCTCCAGGCCGGTCAGAGGGCCGGCGGCCGGTCGACCGGCCAGGAACACAACTCCGCATTTTCACCACCTCTTCTATTTTCTTCCTTAATTTCAAGATACCTATATATACCCTCCCCCTAATTTTTGTACGCAGCTTTTGATGAACTCTTAGCACAAAACCCTAGATAATTTGTAACCTCTATTACTCACTAATTACTCTCCTAATCGTTCCTTAATTAAGTTTAATTTCTCAATTCAAGTTAGTAGATCTAGTCTTTCTTAGTAGAACTATCATAGTTTTGGGTTTGTATTGAAGATTTTGGGTGAAGACATTCTCCCTATTCATTAATACAAGCTTTGTTGGTATAAATTTCTCATCTTTTTGTTATTTATGCAATTTATTTTCACTTCTAGTTGATTGTTTATCATTTGATTGTTATAATTAATCATTTCCTTAGCATGATGTTCATCTCCCCATTTCTAGTATTTAGTTGTTTGATTTCCTATAACATGAGTGAGTAGTCTCCTTCTAGGGTTTAGGGGGAGCCTAAGGGAGGATTATGTGGGATAATTGGTTGGGTAATTAGTAGGCTTGTGGTAATAATTTGAGTATTACCCATATGCACACTAGGTGTTTGATGAATTGTGTAAACGAAAGTTACCCGCTTTATCAAGTATCGTTTGATTATCTCTTAAGCGACGGTGGTAGAGATGATTAGACTAGTGTTTATATGAGTGATTTGAGACAAATGCGATGGCTTTGTTGAAGATTATTAATTGTTGAGACATTAGCGATTAATTCTACTCGAATTTATTACCCATTTGCTAATTACTTGACTAACCCATTAATCCCCTTAAAGTGAACCCTTTACCTTAGTTTTCCCTTAATTGTCTTTACCTTATTATTTAGCGATTACTTGCATTTTCTAGTTCTTAGTTGATCTTCTCACCCAACCTATGTTAGGCTAGAATAGGACTCAATCGAACTTGTAGTTGACCCCTCCATCCTTGTGGTTCGACCCCGACTTCCGCTATCGCATTAGTTGGGTTTTATAAATTGTTTTTGCTTGAGCGGTACGCGACAAATCGTTCATCAGTATACCTGGGGACACTATTTAAAAAATTAAGAAGAGGAATGTTTACCTCACACTTCCAGAAAGTTTCATACAAGTCGGTCTCCTTGTCATACTTCCTTGTGCTTATCAAAGCACTAGGAAATGGGACTTCCGGTATGTATTCCTCTACCACATCATCATCAATAATGTCTTTACCCATCTTCGAAGTGTCTCCCTTGGGGTCCTTGCTTGTGGATGTCCCTTCCCCATTCCTTGATAGCGCTCCATGACCAATTACTAACTCTCCTTGGTCTTGAATTTCCAAGGTCTCCATCTCAAGGTTCTTCATCTTCTCCTTGCCTTTTCCAAGGGGGTGTACCTCCAACTCCTTGCCTCCCCTTAAGGTCATGGCACTAGCATTCTCCCTAGGTGGTGGGATGGTTTGAGATGGGAATCTTGTGGAGCTTGAGGCTTGAGATTTGGACATATTGGAGGCTATTTGGGATAGTTGGGTTTGCAAGTTGCTTACCCTAAGGTTGTTTGCCTCCCTATCCTTCCTTGCCTCTTCTCTATCTCTCCTTGCCTCCTCCCTATCTTTCTCTTGATTGGCAAGGAGTGTTTGCAAAATATCACTCAAGTTCCCTTGAGAAGAAGAATTTCCTTGAATGGGGCCTTGGTTCGATTGTCTTTGAGCATTGTTTTGAGATTGAGAGTTGCTTGGGAAATTTGAATTGTTGGGCCTTTGATTGTTGTAAGTTCTTTGTGGGTTTTGTTGGAAATTGGAGTTCCGGTTTTGGGTGGGATTTTGGGCTCTCAAATGATTGAATTGACCGTTTTCAAAGCTTTTCGACTTATCCCCTCCCCATCCCAAAAGGTCGCGGTTCCCCGCTTGGTTGTACACTCCCCCTCCACTTGGGTTCCTTGAATTGTAATTCCCATACCCCATAGCATTAACACTTTCCATAGTTGCTCCTTGTTCAATCATGATGTAGCATGTGTTGGTGGCATGGTCACCCCCACAATATGAGCATTCAATTGGTTCGGGGTGTTGAGAGAATGAGTTACCTTTGTTAACAACCAAGTTTGACATCATACTTTTAAGTTCACCCATTTCTTGCATGATCATGTGGTTTTGAGATGCATAAGGATTCTCCATGGAGGATACATTCCTAGAGCTCCCTCCCCTTTCACTCTTTCTTTTATAGCTTCTTGTGTTCATTGCCAATTTTTCGATAATATTGTTGGCCTCAGCCACATTAAGGGTATCAATTCCACCTCCGGTGACGGCAATGATTATTCTTTGGTCATTTTGGCACAACCCCTCATTGAAAGCCGTTAACAAATCATCTCCCGACATGTCATGGTATGAGCATCTTGCCACTAGACTTTTGAAACGCTCCCAATAATCATAAAAGGGTCTCTCTCATTTCTTGTTCAATAGTAGTGATAAGTTTCTTGGAGTGATTGTGTCTTGAATCCGGATAATACTTTTCAAGAAATGTTTTCTTCAAGCCCACCCACGTGGTAACGGAGTGAGCCGGGAGGCAAAAGAGCCATTCTTTCGCGGCATCTTGAAGAGAAAAAGGGAATGCCCTTAACTTGAATTGATCCTCGGTCACCCATTGGGGAATAGCACCTTGGAAAATCATATGAAACTTGGCCAAGTGTCTATTAGGGTCGTTCCCCACCATGCCATGGAATTTAGGTAAGTTGTGGACGAAGAAACCTTTGAGCTCAAAGTTCACATCCCCCATGGGAGGATATGCAATACAAAGGGGTTGCTCCTCATAATTCTTTGCTCGAATCTCACCGATTGTCCTATTATCCTCCGCCATATTAAGTGGGTAAAGGACGTTCAATGGAGATGGTATCCTAGGTGGTGACTCAAACTCTTCTTCCGGTTGTTCTTGAAAAATATTATTTTCCACTTCCTCTTCACTAGGTTCCCTCCAAAAATGTCTCCTATAAAAGGGATTTGAAAATAACCAATTTGATATGCTACTTGAAGATGGATCAATATCTTGGTCACCAATCCCTCTTGTGACCTAGGCATAAACTCTAAAATAACTCAAGCACACAAATTAGTAACTTCAATAAGGTTGACTAAGGAAACAAGAATAGCAACCCAAGAGCATATCACACAAAGTAACTAATAAGCTAAAAAAAAATTGAAAAACAATCTAAACAAGTTATGACACTAACAAGAGTTTAAATTTAATTTTTAGCTATATTGCCTTCCCCGGCAACGGCGCCAAATTTGACGAGGCTAATTTCACGTGTCGTTAATTCCGCTAATTATCTATGGTCAAATAACAATTTATATCGCCTAAACAAACACAAACTATCTTAAATAAAGGTAGTAAATGGTAAGAATATGGTCGAACCCAAGAGAAGGCGGGATTAACTAAATTAACTAATTTAGACTCTTGTTAAAAACCAATTAACAAAACAAATTACTAACTAATTACTCTAATCACTAATTAAGACACTAATTAAGACACAAATTTAAATTAATTACAAACCATGATATTAATAATGACAAAAACAAGTAGGATAACACATATGGAGAAAGTTTGATTGGAGAAATTGATTAACAAGTCTTAAATAAACAACAAGTACTTAAGATTCAAATATTCAAATATAAAGAAACTAACTTAGTGTAATTTTCCCAAGTTTCCAACAATTAGCAAAGTAAAAACTCTTCATTTCCTCTCTTCTCTAGTTATCTAATACAAGTTTCTAAGAAATTAGTCAACAAGGATTAACTCAACCAAGGATGACCCTTTACAACCCAATTTACACCCACTAAAACATGAGCCCAAATCAAAGATGCAAGCTTTATGAACAAAACCAAAGAAACAAGCTAAAATCATGTAATAAAACATTAAACCATGTTCTAACCACACAATAAACCAAATTTCACTCAAAAGATTCCAACTTTAAACCAAAGTTGCAATCTTTCAAGGTTGCTTCAACAATATCAAGACAAATTAACCAAAATTATCTAGACAAAGCACTAATTAAACAAACAACTTGCTAAGATGGTTAGTCTCAACAATAATTCATTCAACAATGGAAAATAAACATGAGAAAATGGTATTAACTAAAGAAGAAGAGGTTCAAAGAGTCTTACAATGCTAAAAGAGGAAAACTTGTTCCAATTACACTAAGAAATAGAAGATTAGCTACCGATAATCAAGAATTACAACCCAAATAATAAAGTTCAACTCAAAGTTACAAGCCAAAATGAAGAAGCAAAAATGAGAGAATTCCAATGTGTTTTGTGTTTTGTTGTTGAATGTTATGGAAATGCATGGAATGTTGTCTCTCTCTAAAATTTGGTTTTTATACGCTTGGCTCGAAAACCTAGGGCCTTCGAGAAATGGGCCTCAAAATGACGAGACGGAAAATGAAGAAACACGTGTCCCATGCCAGGACGCTGACAGCGCCCATGGACGCCGGCAGCGTCGTGGGACACTGGCAGCGTTTGACACTGCCAGTTTTTTACTCTTGGTTGCTCGCCTTAACTTTCGTTGACCCCTTTGAATGCTAGTCTTGCCTTGACTTCCATTGACCCTTTGGACTTGCTTTTCTTGCATTGATAATTTGCTCCTAGTCCACTCCAATTGTCGGGTTTGGTCTCGGGTCTGGGGTCTGGGGTTTGACTTTGACTTTTGTTGACTTCCAGGCTTGACTCTAAAACTTGAGTTAAAATACGAAATAACAACATAACTACAAGGACTAAGGTTAGCATAAAACGATGCTAACGAACCGTAAAAAGTACATTAAACGGACCTAATAAACACTACTAAACATGACACATTTTGGTATTGTCAACTTAGTAATTCAAAATTGAGCATTAATTGAAAAATATAAAAACTTGATCCATTCGATGTACTTTATTGATAAAATGAAGCAATTAGTTGTATGATTTAAGTTCCGAGATTTGTAATTTAGATTGATAAAATGAAGCAATTAGTTGTATGATTTAAGTTCCGAGATTTGTAATTTAGATTTTTTAGTGGAACTTGATCAAGTTTAGGAAGAGAGAAATTAGAGAATGTTGGTTTCTTTTTAGAGGGAAGGGTAGAGTATGGAAAAACTATGAAAAAATGTTCATGAGTAAATTTTGTACATCAAAAGGTAATTACGTTTTTTAACCGTTATTGGAATACAATAATTCTCTTTTAAGACGAGTCAAGCCGTCTTAAGCTTAAAACGGGTCAAGTCTCCCTCACAAAGAGCAAGTGAGGGTAAACGAATTCCCCTACTTGTCCTCTTCTCTTTGTGAGAGGGACTTGACCCGTTTTAAAGTTAAGACGGGTCAAACGAGAATTTGTGATTGGAATATTGGATGATCAAAAGTGAACGAGGACGGTAAACAAAAGTCCACTTGCTTGTTGCTTTTATTACACTAAAAAGAGAAAATCAATAGTCAGTTGCTCAGTCTTTCGAATTCATCAAAATTTGCTACAAGATTCGTAGATTATCCCCAAATCCCAGTTGAAACCCTAAACTTTAGTTCCTCCAAAATAATACCCAGTTCACTAAAACTGTTTTTTTCATCTCATAATACAAATTTACAGTAGAAGTGAAAATGGGGGGACAAGAAAGCTTCACACTACCCCATCAACTTCAGCAGTTTCAACTTCAATGTAAAGTTTGCATCTTTCATTTTTGATTATTTGCTATGTTTGTTTTTTTAGTTAGTATTTTTAATTTTTTGATTCATGCTAAATTATTATGGTTTTTGGTAATGGCAGCAACCAACTCACAAGAACACAATCAACAAGAATTAGTTCAACCTCCAAGTAAGTTAATCTCTTTTGCTTTTCTATTATACTACCTCCGTCTCAGTCATTTATTTATCTTTAATTGATATTGCAATACCCGTCAAAAATAATAGAAAGTAGTCACTCTATCCCAGTCATTTTATTTACCTTTTATATTTTTGTGAAAAGTATTTTAATTGTAAACAAATGATTGAGAGAGAGGGCATAAATGATTGGGACGAAAGGGTACCTTTTTTTTTTTTTTTTTTTTTCCTATTGTCGGATTTATTATATGGTTGCTTGATGTTAATAGTTGATTATCTGTCAATGGCTGAAAAAGCTAGGAACTTTCAAATCTATGACTCTTCTGTTACTAATATATTGCCCTTTATTTGATTGCTACTTGCTCAATAATTGCTATGCTATGTTATCAAATCATTCTTGGCTTTAAAATGGTTGTGTTTTTTGATACAATTTTTTGGGATATTGTTGATGGTTCTGTGGTGTTCAAGTACTTGCGTAGGAGCTCGGATTCTCTCCAGTACTTACAAAACTGGATGTCCAGTACCATTGTTAGATTGGTTACACATGTGAAGCTAAGGAATTAATGGTCTTAGATCCATTTAGCTTTAGTTAGTGAGAACCAAGAAGTCTAACAACAATTGATTAAATTAAATAAAAACTACTCGTATTTAAACCTCGCAAACAGGTTAATCGGGCCGGGGTCGGTTCAGATCTCTCAATGATTTCGGGTTACTTCGGGTCCGGTCCAGTGTTTTCGGGTTTCAGGTTTGTTGGTGAGGTCTGTTTCGGGTCAACCGGACTGGGTCATTTCGGATCGGGTTATTTCGGGTCAATGAATAATAGAGAAAAAGCCATTTTATGTCTTTTCGGTTCAGTTAGAGTTATATTTTGATGAGTCATTTTCGGGTTGGAGGGTTTTGGATCGGGTCATTTTCGGAACGGATCAGTTACGGGTCATTTCCGGGTCGGGTCGGATCGGCTCATCCTTTTCGGGTTGGGTCAATCGGGTCGGGTTGCTTTTGCCAGTTCTACTCCTAGTCTCCTATAGTCCTATTCCTTTGTTTATTCATGGTGTCTTCTTCATCAAACTTCAATTAACCTTTGCCAATCAATTGACGGAATTTGTCGATTATTGTAAGAAATTTTAACGTCTGAAGTGACAATTTTAGGAAGAGTAATAGACAAAGGTTGCTATTAATAAGCGTAGTTATGATAATTCATTGTATCATAATTTCCGTCTTAAATCTTTGTCTATCGGAATTGGTTTTTCGGTGATAACAAGGATAAATTGATGAAAACAGTCATTTAGACAACTTGTTCCACCGAAAAACCAATTCCGACAAGGTTGAGAAGTTTCAAGTTTGAAAGCGGTTGTGCGAAATCTTGACGGAAACGATCGACTGTAAAAATTAACGTCTCCGCTATTACACAATTACCACAAATTAATAATGACTTGTGATTGTATTATGTTGGTTTGAGGAAGATAGATGATTTATTAGCTCTTTCTTTTAATTTCTTCATCAAAATGAATTTATAAAAATAGATGATAAAGAGCTAAACGATTTATAGACTTGTGATTGTAAAATGTCGTATTCAGTCACAACTCAGTAACTCACAACAAATGAAGACTTTTGATTGTAGTGTTTGTTAATGGAGGAAATAATTTTGATGAAGAAATAAGAAGGAAGGGCAGGGGAAGAGGGGCAGTTTTTTGGGATAAATTATGACCTTAGATTTTGGATCTCTCCACGTGTCTTCATCCTATGCTAGAGCTGGACCATCCAGTTATTTTTACCACTGGAGAGGATCCCAAGTTGAGAACTTAACTCCCAAAGCAGTTATGCAATTTTTCCTATTGTATGGTTCATGGAAGACAAATATATGGAATTCAGTGGCGGTGCTTGTTGTGCAATGTATTTTGTCCATGGCAATTTGCATCATCAAATGCGAACATTGGGCATGTTTGAGAAACCTGGTGCTAGTGTTTATGACCAAATAGTTGATCCTTTAACCTTTACTACATTATGGTAGATTGAAATGAAGGCAATAATACCAATAATCCTATCTTTCCTCAAGATAGATGCTTTGAGTTCATGACATGTCATTGAATTTGCCTAGAATAGTTTAAATTTTTTTAACATTCCTCAATGTGTGATATGGAAGGTCGTGCTTCCTGTTCTCCTAGCAGAGTTAGATACTTAATATCTTAACATTCTCAAGTCTTGACACAACTTTTTTAGTAGAAACCCTTGAATACTTTGGTCGCTACATTTATCGCGGATTTCTTATTGAAAAAACAATAGTCTTGTGTGATGCGATAGATTCCTCAATTTTTTGATTTTTGAATGCTAACTTGTTTAACATAAATTCATAGGTTAATATCTACAAAGAATTGATGAAGCTTGACCAAAACATAAAAATGTGTTTGAGTTTAGAGGATCTTTGTATGCCGGTTATTAATTGTGTCTTTGTTTTGCACCTTTGTTATGTAGCTGCTAAAGAGCACTTGGTGTACAAGAACCGATTACAAGAGTTCGCACAAAGGGCCAATTTACCATTACCGGCTTATCATACTGTCAGTGAACAAGAACCCCGTGAGTCCCCTAGGTTTAGATCTACTGTTGAGGTGGATGGAAAAAAATATACGTCTTTGAAAACGTTTGCTACCAGGAAGGCAGCAGAGCAAGATGTTGCAAAACTTGCTTTGGAAGGCATATCAAAAAGCATAAAGAATTGTGCATCCAGTAAGACCGTTGATGGAGGATTTCCTCGAATACACGAGGTTTGATTCATTTTTGTAGTTCCAATTTCAGTAAATTATGTTTTTTGAAATTTAAGTTAGCATAAGCTTTTTAGATAAAATTTTAGATACTGAAAAAATGGAACATGTTTGATTAAGTTCCGGATTGGATTAAGGCAATAGCCATAGAATAATGGCATGAGTACAGTGTACATTCGTGAATAAAGCAAGCTTGAATAACAAATAGGAATGACTAAGATTGCATTCTCCAAAGTTTTTGCTTTGTTTTTGTAGACTTTTAACGATAAAATATTATACAATAAGAACTCTCAAATATGGGAAAAAATATTGTTTTTTTGCCTATAATAACTTCCTTTATCATGCTCTCCATGTGCTCTTCACGGAGAAAAATGCTGAGTAGTTCTCCATAGCTCTTCTATAAGAGCACTTGGAGAGCTTGCTCTGCTTTAAAACTAGGCCGTAGCAAGTGAAATTGTGAGTGCACTAAAATATGAAGGAGGCGGGACCAAAAAATAAGATAAATATCTGTAAATTTTGTTTTTGCTCTCGAAAATGAGTGTAGATGAAGGGCAAACCAAGTGCTTTCCATTTTTTTTGGGATTTAGGATATTCTAAGCAAAAACACATTTACTGCTTTCCATTAGAAAATGGCTGGGAGTAGTGGTGGTGGAAGTGTGGAACTGTGGAAGGTGGAAATGAGGAAAAGAAGGTAGTAGTTGTGAGGAATAGTTACCCACCTCTTGCCTAAGTAGTGAATTATCTCCATATGGGGGTAATAGTTCCTCTCTCACCTCGTCTATCTATTCTCCGCTACTACTACGAACCACCATTCTTATTTTAGGCTCTATTACTTCCAAAATAATTATTTCGATCCCTAGCGACCCCTTAGTCATATACTCATATCACTCAAATAGAGATATCTTTGAAACAATTGTACTGAATATATGTTTTTTTTGTCCATACAATTTTTATAGAGGAGTTATAGTGTTATACTCATTACACATGAGAATAATGTGTTTTTGTCACATAACCACTTTTTTCTAGTTCTTCCTGTTGTCATATCTTGTGTAGAAGTCGAGGGACCTGCCCAACTTGCAAACCTTGACAATTGAAAGGAGATCTGCTAGTTCATTAATCCTGATAAATAATTGCCACTTTATTAACTTGGTCTTCCATGTTATGATAAGCAGAAAGTATGAATTTCAAGAACAGCAAATGCCAATCTGGTCAATAGTTTTGGAAATGAGGTTGAATAGTAGATATAAAAGTGGTCTTTATTTTACATCACTAAGTAAACATCATGACTTATGAGAGGCCAACAGCAATCATGTTGTCCACAAGTTTTTAGCCGATATATATATAGAATTTTTAATGTATCTGGTAGACTGTTATATAGAACTTATACCTTTTTGGGTTCTTCTAGCTTAGAGGTGTGCATATGAATGCATTTCTATTTGGTGGGCTTTAGATTACCAGAGTTATGCAAGTGAAGAAACATATATTGTCCATTACAATGGAACCACAGAATTGATGTATGGCAAAAATGTTGTGACGATCAAAGTAGAAGTCAAGACTGATTCTTGTAATGTAAGCACCTGTTGAGCTCCCATTAGTGTTGTACACTCTAGCGTGGGTAGTTATCACAGCAATTTGGTACTCCCCCGGACAGTCCGACTCATCTGATTCTTTACTTTTCCTTCTTTTCGAGGTGTTTCATCAAGTTCTTTACGTTTCATTTTTGTGAAACTTTTACACTTGCTCAAGTTACTCTTGTCAAGATCCCTCATCTTTTTCCCACCCACTTCTCCAGTTCTCCCACTGTCATAGCCCAACCAACCTACCATCACCCTAACTCACCACCATCCTTATCCACCATTCACAGCACATAACCGCAGGAATGAGCACTCCCCAAGTGCCCCACCTTAGACACCCTACCACCCTCCACCACATGCTAGAAAACGACCACCCATAAAAGCCACCTCCACTCCGCTGAATACCACTAAGCCCACCTAGAGATGGCAATCGGGTAACCGGGTCTAGTCGGGCCGGGTCATATCGGGTCAGCCTACCCTTCGGGTCGAGTCGGGTTCGGGTTCGGGTTGGGTTGTTATCGGGTCAAATGATGTATCGCGTCGGGTCATAATCAGGTCCGGTTACTTTATCGCATTAATTTAATTTTTGACCATTAAGATTTTTAACCATTATTTGGTTTTAATTACTTCATTATTAGTTCAAACATATATATCTAAACACTTAATCACTTTCATTGTGATCAATATTAAGCTTAATGATTATCGGGTCGTCAATTTAATCGGGTTAATCTCGGTTCACATCAAGTCAGTATCTGGTATAGGTCCGGGTCACCTATCATCGGGTCGTGTCGGGTTACGGGTCATCATGGGATTGGGTCGGGTCGGTTTCAGTTTGCAATTTTCTAGGGCTCTAATGGGTGGGGTTAGCTTGGGCTCAAGTTCGGGTCAGGTCAGACTTGCCAGCTCGAGTCCCACCCCACCCCGGACCAACCTCACCAACCTAGCCCCGACAAAAACTGACCCTTCAACCCCGAAACACCACCCTCACCCTAGAGAACCACACCTACCGGGCGGGTTTAAGGTGGTTGTGTATAGGCTGAACTGTGGTTGTTGGGTGAGTAGAGGTGTTTGACTGGTTTGGGGAAGGTTGTGAATAGGTAAAGGGGAATGGTTAAAGTGTAAATGACTTATCATTACCTCATTTATCTTTGTCTCCCAAAAAAACTGATCCAAAAGCAAACGTAAAGGTCTAATGATTTGGAAAGAGTATATTCTAAATAGAATTTTTGTGAAGTTCTTTAGTAAAGATGCTACAAAAATGATTGTATAGGCAATCTTGTTTTGGCATTGTAGTGTAGAGGACAGTACTTGGAACTTGGAAGGTTTGGCTGGCCGCATTATACGCATTATATACCGTGAATTCATTTCTTCATTCAAAATTCTTTTTGGCTAAATAAACACTCTTGAAAACATTTTTGTGGTACCAAGAAAACAAAGACTATGTAAGAGCAGTTGGATTCAAGTTTTATTCCCATTAACTGTTTCATATGATATTTCCTGTTAAATGACCAAACATTATCTTTTGACTAAGCCTTATTGTTGTCGTACTTATAAGACCAGGCGGATATAAACTCTTCCAGTCTCTCTTGTGTGTGTGTGTGTGTGTGTGTGTTTCTTAATTCAGGATCACCATCATGTTTCAGGATAGAACCTTTAGCAAGTCTATATTAAACGAATTTGCAGCAAAGAAGAAGTTAGGGACGCCTACTTACGAAACTGTTAGATTGGAGAGTGTGGTCCCTCTTTTCGTCTCATCATTGGTTTTTGATGGGGTGAAGTACACTGGAGAACCTAGTGTAACCAAGAAAGAAGCTGAGCAGTTTGCTGCGCGGGCTGTTATCCTTTCGGTTTTAGGTATCGTTGCTTTTTGAATTGTTGCACAAGTTCACTATTATTTTTCTATTGCGTATCAACCCAACTTTTGTTTGGCTTTCCATATCTCACAAATGAATTTCTTATTCGTGCAGCCAAATCTGGAGTAGAAACACTTCTCTCTGAAATTGTGAAATCAAAGGCTAAATTTATTTCCGCGGTTTATGAACACTCCAAAGTAAACACAAGTGTTTCTCATTTGCCAAATTCAGGAAACGATGTTGGGACATATGCTATCAAAGAGATTGTTTCTGATAACGGTAAGCAAACAACTGATATGACTGAAAAAGTTACGTCAGAGGAAATCCAACAACAGTCTGCCAGCAAAAAAGCTAGATTGCCAGATAATACAACTGAATTCAGGCAGTCTAACTTGGAGACAGTTTCTGATCCCAGCTTCCTCCCAAGATACCAGACAATTCCTCAACCTCATTTGCTCCCAAGCTCCCAAACTCTCCGTCAACCAAGCTTGGTGTCAAATGCGCAAGCACTTCCTCAACCAAGTTTGCTTCAAAGCACGCAAACAGTTCCTCAACCAAGCTTATTACCTAACTCCAATTCATTTCCTCGACCAAGCCTGCTTCCAAGCACCCAAACATACCCTCAACCAACCATATTACCAAACTCCAACACACTTCCCCAACCAAGTCTGCTTCCAATCACCCAAACACCCCCTCAACCAAGCTTGTCACCGAACTCCCAAATGGTTTTTCAACCTTCTCAGTCAAGTTTACTCCCTAGCTTCCATACCCTTCCTCAACCAAATTGCCTTCCAATCAATTTCATACCTTCACTTGATGCTCAAACTCCTTCCAGTGAGTCAGCTTCTAGTAGGAGAAGGAAGAAGAAGAAAGCTAACAAAAAGGCGAAAGATGGGATGCAGTAAGTCTTAAGATTTCTCTCTTCTTTATTCTAATAGAACTTTAAAATCATTATGACTAGGGTGTCTTGTCCTTAACTGATTGTCTCTAATGATGAACGTCTTCCTTGTTAAATGTTTGAATTGGGTAGTAGCTTGTATCTTTGAATTAGTCAATGGCTGTTACATAAGTTTATTTATCCTGTTGCGTGTTCAGGATGCAGATATCAAATTTGCCCCCAAGCCAAGTTCCATCTTGTACTATAGCCCACTGAGCAAATGTTTTTCATTAACATGTCACTGAGTAAGATGCACGCCTTTTGTACTTTTCAGTTTTTCTGCATCTTTCTTACCTTTCTGGATTTTGGACAAGTTTAATCAATATCCCTTATTTTCTTCATTGTTTGTCACTTTGCCATGCTGCCCATGCGGTCTTAGTCATTTTTCAGTTTGCATTTACTGTTTGTCGCTACAGCCTGTAGATAATAATCATTTCGGACATTTCCTTTAAGCATCACATGTCCAGTTAATATAGTTAAACCTGGAACGAAGTTGGGTAACAGCCCCTCTTATATTTTCATTATACATTTGAACCGATATTGCTTCACTTTTGTCCGTCACAAGTTTTGATGCCAGGAGGCTGGTTATATAGTTTTGGGCTTTGTGCATACTCTTTTTCCTTAATCTTTGAGCAGTTGTGATTTTCTTAGAAGAGGATTTGTTACTTAAAGCATTTCTGTATCAATTGATATTGATGATTACTGTTTATTGTAGAGGCTTTGTCTCAGATTCCAAACATGCTGCTGTTTTTCCATGTTGTACTTGTAGAGTTGTATCTTTCTTTTGAAATTCCTTATTTGGTGAAAAGGAAATGCCCCATTTGCGAATACTCTTATATGGTTTGTGAAGAAAGTACTCCCATATTAGATCTTGAGAGAAGGATGGGGATCTGCGCTTTGCAATGCAAGCTTTTGCAAATTCATTATAGGCATAAATTGTTTTTCGTGTAAATGGAGCCACAAGGATGGTTTTTTTATGATGTTGGATTTTGAACATCGTTCATAAATACCATCCCTTGATGACTACCCCTCAACGATTTTACGAGCTAAGCCAACCTTTATCCGCTGTTATAGGCATCTGAGCAGAATTATTTATCATTTCTGAGCGTCTTTGAAGTTCCTTCCATATCTTTGATTTTTTATTTTATTTTTACCTAAAATTCGACGAATTCACTTAGATTAAACTCTTCTATTGCTGATTGATACAGGTTGTCGACAATGCCGTACCCATAGATCGTCGCCTTCAAAAGGAATTGCAAGGTCATGTTGTACTTTGTTACCATTATGTCGCCTTTTAGTAAAAAATGCAGTGTCCTGTTGTACTTCGGTAACCTCCGATTTTAGCCACTGTAATAAAATGACGATTTTGTGCCGTTACCGTGTGTTTTAAAAAAACTATTTTTAAGTTTTGTTACCATTACGTCGCCTTTTTAGTAAAAAATGCAGTGTCCTGTTGTACTTGGTAATCTCCAATTTTAGCCACTGTAATAAAATGACGATTTTGGGCCGTTACCGTCTGTTTTAAAATAACTGTTTTTAAGTTTTGTTACCATTATGTCGCCTTTTAGTAAAAAAATGCAGTGTCCAGTTGTACTTCGGTAACCTCCGATTTAGCCACTGTGACGATTTTGGGCTGTTACCGTGTGTTTTAAAATAACTGTTTTTAAGTTAACATGTTACTAAACTTAAAGCTTACCCCCTAATAATTTTAAGTTTAACATTATTTAGCCAAAATTGATGATTACATCCTGGGGCGGAGGCAGCCATTAGGCTCTATGGGCTATAGCCCAGGGAGAAATTT
>JAIUZE010016786.1:0-16501 GCA_022085475.1 Heliosperma pusillum
CTTCTGCTAATTTTGCTGGTAATGTCCTATCTACTCAATACAACGCATTTTTTAATTCCTGGATACTTGATACTGGTGTCAGTGATCACATGTGTTCCAATAAAGCATTGTTTTCTGATATTAGACAATTAGACAAACCTTGCACCATTTCTTTACCCAATGGACAAAGCATTCTAGTTAATATCATTGGTTCAGTGCAGATAAACTCAAAATTTTCATTACACAATGTGTTATATGTGCCTTACTTTAAGATAAACCTTTTGTCCATTAGTAAACTCTGAAGACAACTTAAAACTACTGTTAGTTTTACCCCTAACCTGTGTTATTTGCAGGACTCTTCCAAGAGGCTTTGGGTCCTTGGTAAAAACCATAATGACCTCTATCTTCTGCAAAATGCTGTGCATTCTGATAATCAACAGTCTACTTCTAATAATAGCAATTCTAATCTTGTACTTGCATCTGTTTCTAGTGAACTTTGGCATCACAGATTAGGCCATTTACCTTTGTATAAATTGAAACAGTTACAACTTTGTAATTTGAATATGGATAATCATAGTGCTTTGCATTCTTGTTCTATTTGTGCTAAAGCTAGACAACATAAGCTGTCTTTTCAATTAAGTGATTCTATTTCCTTTGCACCTTTTGATCTTATTCACATAGACTTGTGGGGACCTTATCATACTCAGACATACAATGGATATAGGTATTTCTTAACTATTGTAGATGATTTTAGTAGGTGTACCTGGACTCATCTGTTAACAAGCAAGGGTAATGCATTTGTATTCATCAAAACTTTTATCTCTATGGTTGAAACTCAGTTTGGAAAGAAAATCAAAACCATTAGGTCTGATAATGCTTTTGAATTAGGATCTAGCAATTCCTTGTCTCAATTTCTTCTTGATATTGGCATAATTCATCAAACCTCATGTTTTCATGCTCCTCAACAAAATGGAATAGTCGAGAGGAAACACAAACACTTGTTAGAAACAGCAAGAGTATTGCAATTTCAGTCTAATCTACCTAGAAAATATTGTGGTGAATGTGTGTTAACTGCTACATATATCATAAATAGACTACCTACCAAGGTTTTACAAAGTTTGTCACCTTTTCAAGTTCTGTTTGGTAATGCTCCTGATTTCAATCATACGAGAACTTTTGGTTGTTTAGTTTATGCTTCTACTACACAGCCTGGTAGAGATAAGTTTGCTCCTAGAGCATCAAAATGTGTGTTTCTTGGTTATTCATATGGCAAGAAGGCTTACAAGTTGCTAAGGCTTGATAACAAGTCTATTATTTACTCTAGGGATGTTGCTTTTCATGAAGATATCTTTCCCTATGTTGTCACTAATGTTTCTGCTTACATTCCTGTTTTTGTTGATGAGTGTATTCCTGTTCCTGCTACTGTTACTTATAATGCTCATATTATTAATCAAAGTACTGCTACTCCTACTATTCCAATCACTAGTTCTAGTACTGCCACTCATCAACCCATAATTAATAATAACATTAGTACTCAAACTCAGAATTCTTCTAGGACCTCTACTAGGCCAGTTAGAGCACCTTCTTATTTACACGATTATGTTTGCCCTTCTCAGAAGAAGGCATGTAATGCTATTTGTTGTCACACTTTAACTTCTCTTTGTGAGAATATATATGGTTCCACTTCCTTTTGTGCTACTGTTGGTTCTACTAGCATCACAGCTCATCCTCAAGAGCCAAGAAATTATGAATAGGCATCTAAATACTCTGAATGGCAAGAGGCCATTGCAGCAGAATTTAAAGCATTACAAGCTAATGAGACGTGGAGTATTGTCCCATTACCAGCAGATAAAAAGGCTATTTCATGCAAATGGGTTTTTAAGGTCAAGCAAAAGTCAGATGGTACCATTGAAAGGTACAAAGCACGACTAGTAGTGAAGGGATTTACACAAAAGGAAGGGATAGACTACACTGAAACTTTCTCCCATGTTGTCAAAATGACAACTATTTGAACATTGGTAGCTATTGCAATGAAGAAGGGTTGGCAGTTAAATCAGCTAGATGTAAATAATGTTTTTCTCCATGGAGACCTACATGAAGATGTTTACATGAGGTTACCTCCTGGTTTAGAGTCTTCTCACCCAAATATGGTATGCAAGCTCCAAAGATCACTTTATGGCCTAAAACAGGCTTCAAGGCAATAATAGAATGCCAAGTTGACTCAAGCTCTAAAGATTAAAGGCTATCAACAGTCATTGAATGACTATTCCTTATTTTCCAAGAAAACAGATGGAAAAGTAGTCTTTATAGCAATATATGTAGATGATATACTGCTAATAGGAGATAATCTGAAAGAAATTGCAGATCTCAAGTTATATTTGGATAAAACCTTCAAAATCAAAGATTTGGGACAAATTAATTATTTTTTGGGCATGGAATTCACAAGAGTGTCCTATGGAATGGCTGTGACACAGAATAAATTTGCTACAGAATTGATAAGGGAATTCAATTGTGACAGTTTCAAAACTGTGAACAGTCCACTTGATTGCACACTAAAGCTCAATGGGACTGACAGAAATCTTATTGGTAACCCAGCAGATTACAGGAGGTCAGTAGGCAAAATGAACTACCTCACAAATACACGACCTGATATAGCCTTTGCAGTACAATTGTTAAGCCAATACATGGCTTAGCCGAGAGAGCAGCATTGGATGACAGCTATTCATGTACTACGATACATTTCCAAGAATCCTAACCAAGGAATTTTACTCAATAATAAGGCATCCTTCAAACTAGAAGGCTATTGTGATGCTGATTGGGCAGCATGCCCTGAAACAAGAAGGTTTGTTACTGGATTCTTAGTTTTTCTAGGAGACACTTTGATTTCATGGAAATCAAAGAAGCAACAAACTGTATCTTTATCTTCTGCTGAGGCCGAATATAGGTCATTAAGAAGAATTACAGCAGAGTTATCATGGCTTAACAGACTACTGGCAGAATTGAAAGTATCAGATATTGAACCAATACCTGTAAAGTGTGATAGCCAAGCTGCCATTCACATTGCCAAGAACCCTGTCTTCCACGAAAGAACGAAGCGCATCGACTTGGATTGTCACTTTGTTAGAGAAAAATTGCAAGATGGATTAATAAGTTTATCATATATTCCTACCCAAGTTCAACCAGCTGATCTACTCACTAAGGCACTCAATGGACCTCAACATCAAGCATTGCAGAACAAGTTGGGGATGTTTGTCACACCCTCCAACTTGAGGGGGGGTGTTGGTGTATAAATAGAGTTAGTTACAAGTTTTTAAGGTTGTTAGCTGGTTGTTAGTACTTGGCTTTCCTAGTTATAGTCCAAGTATGATTTATAACTTATATATAAATACAGATATCAACAATATTGTAAATCAACAATTCATTTGATAATACATATCAATTTCCTCACATCTCTCTCTAAGTCTTCTCTCTTAATCTTCTCTCTAACTACTACTTCAGATTAATATTGCTCATCATGATGAAGGTTATTCAAACTTCAACAATAACTCCTTCTCTGACTTTCCACATCCTCTTCCCTCGTTAAATACACTAACCCAACATCATAATCATTACAACCACCTCAATGACCACCCCATCAATGCCACCTACCCGACCCCACTACCGCTGCATCAACACCACAACCACCATCATTGCTACCATAACACTTTCAAATCGATAGTGGTAGATTAACGACCTCGATTTCAACATCCAGCAACGCCACCAGAGAACTTTCCGGCTCCGATGACCTTTTTCGCTCCTCATCTTCATCCTTTCTCTCCTCATCATCATCTACCTTCACATTCGTCCCCAATCCCATATCACCATGATAAGAAAACGGTATATTAGAATATACCATAGAATATTATATTGATATTGTGGTATGAAATATATTCGGTTTCCATATTATAGAGATTCTAGGGTTTCAATTAAATCATTAGATTGTTATATATATGGTCTTCCTGTAATTATTATTGACACACATAAATAATATTGCTTATGTATTTATAATACGGTATCAGAGACTCGGCTCACGCTCTTGAGGCCTAAAAAAAAAAGTTTATGTTGTCTCGCCGGTGGGTCGATGATTTAAAACACCCACCGGCGAGATTTCGTTCTTAACTATCTACCTAATTTATTTGTATTTTAAAAAAAATCTACATTTGGATCTCTACGCTACATTAACATTAGTTAAGCAAAATAAACACATTGCTTTGCATGCGTGATTGTTGCACCGGAGGCATTCAATTACCTTTGAGAATACTACTCTTACGAAGCGATGAAAGTGTGTATCGTCTCCCCATCGGAAATAAAAATACCAAAATTCTTTCTTTTTTTGCAATTTGATTCAAAATCTTCAATTTCGTTTAAGGTGGTACCAAACTGACTGGCCAGTTGTTACGCAACTAAATTTGGAGTTCCAAAAACTTAACGTTCTCCAAATATTTAAATGAACGGATACTTTTCCGTACTACCGAAATTTGTTAGATTCGATTAGGTTTCCTACAAATTAATTACCTCATATTCGACAAGTTCGAAAAACTCAACGTTCTTGTTCGAAGGACTTTTCGAGTGAGTATTATACTCGTTTATCAACCTTACGAAGACGAATATGATTAATAAAGATAAGAAGATTAAGATCGAAGATTTTTATTTTGTGCAAACTCATGGTAACTCATGGAAATTTTAACAAATTACCATGAGTTTGAGGGGAGATAATAAGGAAACGGTATTATTAGAATATACCATAGAATATTATATTGATATTGTGGCATGAAATATATTCGGTTACCATATTATAGAGATTGTAGGGTTTCTATTAGAATCATTAGAGTGCTATATATAAGGTCTTCCTGTAATTGTTATTGACACACATAAATAATATCGCTTCTGTATTTCTAATACACCATCCCTAAAATCACACTTATCTTCAATTCTATCTTTCTTAAAACATCACGATACTTGCCCTTCCTCTTCTTATATTTATATGAATTAGCATAAACCAGAGCGAAATTAACGACAGAGGTTACGAAACAGATTTTAGTTTTCGTTGTATCGAATTTGGTATTTAATGGGAAACTAGAAAATCTGAAATTAAAGGTTGGGAGGAGTCATATGAACATAGTTAAAGCTCCTTGCAATTTGTTTTTAAGGTAGTGTTTGTGCTTTGGTATTCTAGGTTTGTAGTGTAATAGATTCAATTAGGTTAATTATCGTTTTTGTGTGTTTTTGATTGATTTCCTGGTAATTTGAAGTTGAGTTTTTCTGGGATTTTAGTAGAGGAAAAAGGAAGGAGATGAAGATCATTGATAATGAGAATGAGGGTAATTTTTACCTACTACTAATAAAATGATAATTCTATTAAAAGTCGAGGCGTGTAATAGTTTGATATATTAGTAGTTAAATTATAGTTTGAAATATTTTGAGAAGGACCTTAATAGTTTTGAGTATTCTCATTAAATAACCCTTTATTTTTCACCTATCACTCTCTGAGGAAGAAAATTGATGAAAAGCTTGAAGATGAAAATTAAAGAAGAAGCACAAAAGTCAATACATGTTTACTTGAGCCGTCTGATTATTGAAGCACAAAAGTCGTAACCCACCCTTGTACTACTGTTTTTTTTTCCTCCAACGTTTTTTTCTTTTTGAAATTATAGCGACATAAATTTAATTCATTACTTTGATTTTTTACAAAGTAGTTTTAGTATTTAAATTTGATTATTATTAAAAACGTCATCAGATTTGACATCATCAAACGTAGCAAAAGCATCACACTTCTCAACAACCCAAACCAGGCTCTTTTCGAACCCGAGCCGACTGAAATGGGCCCAAACACTTCTCCATAGCAAACGCAGCACACTCCTAAAAAACGAGGGATATTTTTTTGGGCTTTTCTACATAGTACCCATGTGTTTTTGCGATTTCTACATGGTAACCCTCCACTTTTCGAAACATATATACGTGGTACCAGTAATTAACTTCTATCACTAATTATCGCCGTAACCCCACACTTCTATTCCGTCAATTTGTTCTGATTACTTATGACATGGCTCCTTATTAGACCTTTATTTTGACATAATCACATATTTAACCTCTAATAATAGTAGATTATAACTAATGATAAGGGTAAAGTCGCGTCACCTTAATCAAAGTAACCTAATTCACTACTAACTAATAGTCAGTGGTAAGCAAGGTATTGAATCCACAGGGAGGCGGTAGTATTCTAATATGTTAAACTAGGTTTGTCTCTTAAGTAACAATTTCGGGGTTTGAGATTGTGGTTTCTAAACTAATAGCAATTAATAACAATAACTAATGGCAAACAATAACAACTAATAAGCAAGGAATAAAAACTAATAATAAAGGGTTGAAAACAATGAGATTAAAGGTCTAGGGTCTCAGGTTCACTAAGATTATTGTTCAGGGGTAAGGATGTAGTCAACTATCATGCAATAAAGTTATCTAAGGCCACAAGATCGGTCGATTCTATTATGCCCTTTAGATCTACAATTTAACATGTGATCGCTATCATTAAACGAGTTCTATTCAATTATCGTAGCCTATCTTAGTCTTAACCCGGTCGGTGTCAATCCTTATTCGCGAGACTAGTTAATTAATCCTGGCCAGTAATAATCAAACAACTAGAATTAAAACGATAATCAAACGATAACCATGCAATTGCAATTCAATTAATTAATCTACCCCTTCTAACAATCCTAGATCCCCTTTCAACCCTAGAAAGGAATTTAGCTACTCATAACAATATTAATAACAACAATATTAAATAAACTAAACATGATTAATAACTATGAATGGATGAACAAAGAATAATTAAAGAACAAGAAGGTAATTAAATAAATAACAAAGGAAGATTAAAGAATACCGATTACAAGTTGAACTAAAGACAATTGTCTTGATGAATAAAATTCAGAGGCAAAGAAAGCTAAATTAGGTTTTCTAATATTAAAGCATAAGAAAGCACACCTAATTATGAAAGACAAGCTTTCTATTTATAACAAAAATCTAATTAATTAGGTTAAAGTTTAGGAAAATATGAAAAGCCGCCGAAAAACTAGGTTGCTCGATCGAGCAGGGGTATGTTGCTAGATCGAGCAACCTTCAGCCCGACTCGATCGAGCAAGGCACTATGCTCGGTCGAGCATCCCTTCTTTTCGCTCGTTTCTTCGATTTTCTTCATTTCTTCTATTTCGTTCTCGATTTCCGTGTCTAACCTTTTACGATCCAACTCCTCCATGCTCCATATCAAGTCAAAAAGCTTCAAATGCATCCAATCTGCATTAAAACATAACGGAAGCGGCATAATCGATATTCTAGCTAAAATAGCATAGAAATAAGCAAGGAAAGACGGTAAATCGAGTTATATGAGTCTAAGGGACGCATAAAATATGTATATAAATAATGATTATCAAACTCCCCCAAACCAATCCTTTGCTTGTCTCTAAGCAAAGCACTCAACACTATACAAGGACAAACATACAAATGGTGAATGAAAAACTCAAAGCTAATGCTAATACACATACAAATCCCAAGCTATCCATATCTATAACAAAGTAATGACCAAATTGTACCAATAAAACAAATTCAAAGGCACGAGAAAGTGGAAAACGCAGCTCATATTCCAAGATTTTACATGATACCGTAGTATAGACAAAAACCAAACACCTTTCAATTTTGCAAGGCTCAATTTATCGGATTCTCGCGGATTCACTCAAGCACTCATAAGTTTATGTAAGGGTGAGTTTTGTGAAGATAGAAATAAATAGAAACACTCACTCAACTTATGAAACATGCATGCATTCTAATGTGATAGTAATGTCCCCAACTAATACGCATTCGCTAAAAAGCACATGAATCAGGACAACAAGGGAGGCTAATGGGTGAAGGTATAAAAGTGGATTGTGCCAAGGCACGTATGAGAATGTGGGGCTAAGATCGGTAGTCGCAGCGACACTTACCAAAACAAATCTACAAGACTAGCACAAACCAATACCGACTAGAGAAATCATCTTAACCTTTGACAACGCAAGAGAGATATCGATATTGCTCTCTGAAAAATGCATTAGACTCTAGTATATTCCCTTTCATTATCCCTTGAACAATTGAATGAAGCAACATATTTTTTTCTTTTTCTTTTTCTTTGTTTTTCTTCTTCTTTTTCTTTTCTTTCTTTTCTTTTTCTCATCATATCTTTCTTCTTCTTTTTTCCTTTTGCTTCACAACATTTCTCAACAAAGGGAATAAATGACACAATTGCCAACATACTTGCTACACCCATTTGATATTCTTTTTGAAATCCCGACCCAACCATAGTAGACAAGTAGATAAGAAAAACATGCAACTGCGACTGTCCCGATAAGGTAGGCAAGTTCTTGGAATGTAGCTATTATATGGCTTGTAAAACAGGCTACAAAAGGCTCAAATTGCTAAACATAAAGAACTCAATAATAAGGGTATAAAATCAAGTCTTTTTGGCTATGTGAGGCTTATTTGAACAAAAAGAACCGCCTTTCCTCATGCACTTATCAAACGAACGCGTATAGTATCAAGAAACTAATGTCACACTTATGCAATTTGATGTTATGTATTCCACAAGGAATACCACACTCAAGCCTAATGAGACCAGTTTATTGATGTTCCTGGCCTAGGAAGCCTTACAGACCTCACAATTTTAAGTGGTTTACCAACAAAAATTGTCCAAATCTAATTAGCATAAGGAATGTCAAAAACGGTCAAGACTTGTACTATGAGCTTTGTTTTCAAAAATAGTAAGTCAAAAAACAATGTACATGGACAACTTATTTGGGATTCAAATGCAGAAACAATGCAAATTATCATCATTGTAATTCAATTCACCAAGACTCGACCTAATTGAATAAAAAAAACATGTTTTTGGATTTTGTAAATTTGTCAATTTTTATGATTTTTTTTTCTTTCACACAACATAAATAAAGACTCTCCCCCAAACCTAAATGTCACAGTGTCCTCGGTGTGACACTAACAGCACAACAATCACATAACAACCAACAGCAGCAACCTAAAGGACACAACTAACAAAGGGGAATGGGAGATAACCAAAAGAAAATACAATAAAAGGTAGTACAAGGATAGATAATACCAGCTGTATAGACATAGCCTCCCCCAAACCAGCTGCAAAATGGGGGCGCAGTGACCAGCTGTCACTACTGCTTATCAGTCAGGATTAATGGGGATCTCGGTAACCGTAGGGGGGTTACCTAAGCTATACACCCTTTGTAACTTGCATTCTTCTCCTGTCAGCAGTTTTTCCATCTCAACTAATGCCTTACTCCGTGAGCTTCCAGCTTCAGCAGTGCTGGAAATTAAGGCGATCTCCAGAGGATCCTTATTCAAGCATAAAAAGAGACAATCATCAACATTCAAATCCACAATATCGATCCTATGACATGTCTCTTCTAGCATGGGGTGTTTCATTGAATTATCTAAATTAAAAGTAATATTGTCATCCCCCACTGTTAGTGTAAGTTTCCCATTCTTAACATCTATAACCGCCCCCGCAGTATGGAGGAATGGTCGCCCTAAGATGATAGGAATTTGGGTGTCCTCAGCCATATCTAAGACAACAAAGTCAACTGGTATAAAAAATTTCCCTACTCTAACCGGTACGTCTTCTAAAATCCCCAAAGGGTGTTTAATAGAACGGTCGGCCATTTGTAAGGTCATGGTTGTAACAGTAAGTTGACCCATATTAAGCTTTTTGCATATAGAAAATGGCATGACACTAACACTAGCCTCTAGATCACAAAGAGCTTTATCTATAGCTAAGCAACCTATATTACAAGGAATAGAAAATCTCCCTGAATCCTTGAGCTTAGGTGGTGATCTAGATTGCAACACAGCACTGCATTTCTCAGTAAATGCAACCGTCTCCACTTCATTAAAAGATCGCTTCCTTGTCAAGATGTCCTTCATAAACTTTGCATAAGCCGGCACTTGAGTAATCAACTCAGTAAAAGGAAATCTCACCTGCAAATTCTTGACCACTTCCATAAACCTCCCAAACTGTTTATCAAGCTTGGATTTATGTTGGCGGTGCGGAAAGGGAAGTGCAATGGCAATTGGCTCGGCTTCTTTGGCTTTGGAAGATGAATTAGAAGACTTATCATCCTGATCAGGGGTTGCTCGATCGAGTTTTTCGAAACAGGAACTTTCAGGAACTTTTCGAGCAAAATTTTCAGGAATTTCAAAGGTTGCTCGATCGATCAAGGGGGTGTTGCTCGATCGAGCAACCCCTTTTTCAGTCCCTTTTTCGCTGTTTTTCAAACTTTGACCAGCAACTTCTAAGCTTTCATTGGTTTCATCCCCTATCATTTCAGGGCCTTTGTAATGGGTTCCACTCCTCAAGGTGATAGAATTGGCTTGTTCATGTGGAGGGTGTCCTTGAGGAGGAAGATTACCAAGTTGTTTATGTGGATTTTGAATTGCCAATTGGGCAATTTGAGTGTCAACCATCTTGTTATGAGCTATCAATTGAGAGATCTGAGCATCTTGCTTTTGTTGGATCATAAGACTTTGCTGCAACATGGCTTTCAATTCCGCCATATCATTACTTGGAGGTGGTGGAGGTGGAGTTTGTTGAAAGTTATGGCCTCCTTGATTGGAACGGTTATAATTACCTTGAGAATTGCGATTCTGTGGAATCACATAAGAGGAACCTTGTTGCTGAGGTGGCGGTGGGGTAGGATTGAGAACATTCTGACTTCGGTAAGAGAAATTTGGATGCTCTTTCGTCCTTTCATTGTAAAAGTTGGAGTAAGGTGTACCTTGCTTAAAGGATTTAAGGCAAGGACTTGCTCAACCGTACTCATACATTCCACTGCATTATGCCCCATAGTACCACATCTTTCACAGGTTGGCTCTTGTTGAACCATGGCATGAACCGTTTGTTTATTTTCCAAGGACTTTGAAGTTTGTAACTCGGCAATTTTGGCAGTTAATGCCTCCAACTGAGCTGCAACTGCATTATCCGAACCTCCTCTCCTCGCATTAACCATAGGATTTCCATACTCAACAGTGTGAGTAGCCATCTCATCAATTAACTTCTAAGCATTAGCATCAATGGTGTTATTTTGGAATCTTCCATTGGCAGCAAAATCTAGCAATGTTCTCTGATCATCATATAACCCATTGTAAAACTGGTTGCATAGGAACCAGGTATCAAAACCATGATGTGGAACAGACTTGAAAAGTTTTTTTAAGCGAACCCATGCCTCATTAAAGTTCTTAGTGGGACTTTGTTTGACACTTGTGATTTGGCTTCGAATGGCATTGGTTTTCTGTGGCGGAAAGTATCTTTTATAGAATGCAAGAGCCAAAGAATTTCATTCGGTGATGCCAAGTGCATCCATATCTAACTCACTCAACCAATCTTCTGCCCCGTCTCGTAGTGAAAAGGGAAACAACACCAACTTGATTTGATCTTGTGTCACCCCACCCGTTAAAGGAATAGAGCAACAATAGTTAGTGAATTTCTCCATATGCTTAGCAGGATCCTCAGTAGGGCTTCCTCCAAACATGTTTCGCTCCACCAAAGAGATATAAGATGGACGAATCTCAAAAGTAATATTACCCGTAGTAGGGAGTTTGAATCCCTTGGGAATAGATGCAACGGTAGGCTCTGAATGGCTGGCTAGAGTAGGCATGGTTGTAGTGGGTGCAGAAATATGTGTATCCTCTTCTAAGGATGGTTTTTCTGCGACAAATTCGGCGTAAATTGTGTCAAGCGTACTCAAGTCTTCCGCTTCTTGAATTTCCTTCCAAAGGTTTCGTCTAGCTCGGAGAGTCTTCTCTGGTTCGGAATCGTAGGGCACGAGAACGGACCTAGAACACCTGGGCATAAACAAAAACTAAAGAAAAGGATAAGAACTGTCTCAAGGAACTTAGGTTCCCTGAGACGAAAAAGACAAACTAAGTAGAAACAAACAGAAAACTGTTGCCTCCCCGGTAACGGCGCCAAATTTGATAAGGGTAAAGTCGCGTCACCTTAATCAAAGTTAACCTAATTCACTACTAACTAATAGTCACTGGTAAGCAAGGTATCGAATCCACATGGAGGCGGTAGTATTCTAATCTGTTAAACTAGGTTTGTCTCTTAAGTAACAATTTCGGGGTTTGAGATTGTGGTTTCTAAACTAATAGCAATTAATAACAATAACTAATGGCAAACAATAACAACTAATAGTAATAACAACTAATAAGCAAGGAATAACAACTAATAATAAAGGGTTGAAAACAATGAGATTAAAGGTCTAGGGTCTCAGGTTCACTAAGATTATTGTTCAGGGGTAAGGATGTAGCCAACTATCATGCAATAAAGTTATCTAAGGTCAGAAGATCGGTCGATTCTATTATGCCCTTTAGATCTACAATTTAACATGCGATCGCTATCATTAAACGAGTTCTATTCAATTATCGTAGCCTATCTTAGTTTTTATCCGGTCGGTGTCAATCCTAATTCGCGAGACTAGTTAATTAATCCTGGCCAGTAATCAAACAACTAGAATTAAAACGATAATCAAACGATAACCATGCAATTGCAATTCAATTAATTAATCTACCCCTTCTAACAATCCTAGATCCCCTTTTAACCCTAGAAAGGAATTTAGCTACTCATAACAATATTAATAACAACAATATTAAATAAACTAAACATGATTAATAACTATGAATGGATGAACAAAGAATAATTAAAGAACAAGAAGGTAATTAAATAAATAACAAAGGAAGATTAAAGAATACCGATTACAAGTTGAACTAAAGACAATCGTCTTGATGAATAAAATCCAGAGGCAAAGAAAGCTAAATTAGGTTTTCTAATATTAAAGCATAAGAAATCACAAGAAAGCACACCTAATTATGAAAGGCAAGCTTTCTATTTATAACAAAAATCTAATTAATTAGGTTAAAGTTTAGAAAAATATGAAAAGCCGCCGAAAAACTAGGGTGCTCGATCGAGCAAGGGTATGTTGCTAGATCGAGCAACCTTCAGCCCGACTCGATCGAGCAAGGCACTATGCTCGGTCGAGCATCCCTTCTTTTCGCTTTCTTCGATTTTCTTCATTTCTTCTCTTTCGTTCTCGATTTCCATGTCTAACCTTCTACGATCCAACTCCGCCATGCTCCATATCAACTCAAAAAACTCCAAATGCATCCAATCTGCATTAAAACATAACAGAAGCGGCAGAATCGATATTCTAGCTAAAATAGCATAGAAATAAGCAAGGAAAGACGGTAAATCGAGTTATATGAGTCTTAGGGAAGCATAAAATATGTATATAAATAATGATTATCAAACTCCCCCAAACCAATCCTTTGGTTGTCCCTAAGCAAAGCACCCAATCTAGTCATTACCTGCAAATGATTCTAATACCAAGAGTGCCTCCAAAGAGTCCTTAGCCAAAGACCGAGGTATAAAGTCATCTATGACAATGTCCAAAACATCAATATAAAAGCAAGACTCTTCTAACATAGGACTCTTCATGGCACTATTCAAGTTAAATGTGACCTTATCGTCACCCACTTCCAATGTTATTTTACCATTCTTGACATCCATTATCGCACCCGCGGTACGTAAAAAGGGTCTTCCCAAAAAATTGGGATTTTGGCATCCTCGGGCATGTCAAGAACAATAAAATCAACTGGAATAAAGAATTTACCAACTTTTACTAGAACATCCTCCAAAACTCCCAAATGGTGTTTTATAGTACGATCCGCCATTTGCAATGTGACACTAGTACATTTCAAGACTCCCATATTAAGCTTAGCACAAATAGAGTAAGGAATGACACTTACACTAGCACCTAAATCACATAAAGCTTTATCAATTTGATAGGTACCAATTGTGCATGGAATGGAAAAATTACCGGGATCTTTTAACTTAGGAGGTGACTTGTTTTGCAAAAGAGCACTACACTCGGCGGTGAAGGCTATAGTTTCTACCTCGTCAAAAGTCCTCTTCTTAGTTAAAATGTCTTTCATGAACTTAGTGTAAGACGGAATTTGAGTGATTAATTCTGTAAAAGGATCTGTTACCTGGAGATTCTTCACAACTTCCATGAATTTACCGAATTGAGTGTTCTTGTGATGCTTTGCCAATCTATGAGGGAAAGGCACTTTGACTTTTTCCGGCTCCTTTGTCTCAACAACCTTCTTTGGAGGAACATCCTCCACATATTTGACTTGCTCAACCACAATAGGATAATCCACCTTCTTTGGCATAACCTCATCTTCCTTACCACTAAGGGAAACCTCCAACTCAACAAGTACCTCCTCATTGTCTTTGGGCATGGGTGGCTCATCATACTTTGTACCACTTCTGAAGGTCATTGCATTGAGAGTATCATGTGGTTGCTCACCTTGAGGTGGTAATTGACCCGGTCGTCTTTGAGAGTTAGAAGTGGCTAGTAGAGCCATTTGTTGTTCTAGCATTTTGTGGAGCCATGGCTTTGATCATTCTTTTGAAATTGAGCCAACATTTCTGTTTTGGTCTTAGCCAATTGTACTACCAAGAACTTGAGTTCTTGATAGTTTTGTTGGACATTTTGGGGTGGTGGAACTTGGGTTGGTTGGGAGTTTTGGATTGGTGGTCTTTGTTGGTAGTTTTGATTTTGATAGCCCGGTGGAAAATTGAATCTTTGTTGTGGGACATAGGCATTTTGTTGAGCTTGAGGCACAAAATTTTGTTGGGGTTGAGGATTGAGCACATTGTTGCTTTTGTAGGACAAGTTGGGGTGGAATTTTGTGTTTGGGTTGTAAGTATTGGAAAAGGTACCCGGTGGATAAGAACTTTGTTTAAAAGTTTGAAAAGCACATACCTCTTCCATATTAGTTTGGCATACATTGAAGAAATGACCTGCACCTCCACAACTTTCGCAAACAACAATTTGACTAGTAGAAGACACGACATTGAGTTGATGAACCGCCAGTTGAGCCTCCAACTTTTCTTGGAGCAAAAGGATTTGATTCTTCAAAATGCTAGTGTCGGCAACTACCTCTCCTCCTTGGATGAGTGCACTCCGAGAATTAACATATTGGGCATCGTGGATTGCCATGGATTCAATGGTAGCATGAGCAATATCCGTGTCAATTTCTTGAAAACGCCCATTGTTGGCGGAATCAAGAATTCTTCGGGATTCGACACAACACCCATTGTATAATGTTATGGCAAGAAACCAAGCATCCAACCCGTGGTGTGGGCATTGCCTTTGGAGCTCCTTGTACCTCTCTCAAGCTTCATATAAGCTCTCAAGAGCTTGTTGACGGAATCTCGTGATTTGGCTCCTCAAAGTTTGAGTTTTCTCGGGTGGAAAAAACTTTTGATAATTGGCAAGAGCCAATGTCTCCCACTTTGTCACTCCCATGGTGGTACGATCAAGGCTATTGATCCAAAGTTTTGCCTTGCCCTTCAAAGAGAAAGGGAAAAGTATTTCCCTAATTTGGGCTTGAGTGACACCCGTTTGGAGAATCATGGAGCAATAGTCACAAAAGTTTTGCACATGCAAATTGGGATCCTCCAAAGGACTTCCTCAAAATTTCTTCCTCTCCACAAGGGTAATGAAAGCTGGTTTGATCTCGAATTCCGGGGCGGTAATTTGAGCGGTGGTCATACCGGCCGGAAGCATAGCCGCGGTGGGCTTGGAATGATCGGAAAGTTTCACCATTCTCTTAGTTGGTGAGGGTTGTGGTGATGAACTAGAAACCTCATCCTTTTCAATATTTTCCAGATCGTCTAACAAAGACTTTCTGGCACTTTAAACTTGCACGGGAGAAGAGGCGTCTTTTACTTCTTTCCAAAAGCGTCGTCTTCTACGAAAGGTTTTCTCGGGCTCGGAATCTGGTGAAAGTAATTCTTCCTCACGAGAAGTGTGACACCCTCAAATTTGCGGAAAGAAAAAAAAAATTATTTAAATACATAAAAGATAATAAAACATAACGAAGGTGTCATAAAATAAAAAGGGTCATTACAAAACGGAAATAATATTCTACAGAAGAAATATACAAGACGGGAGACATATCTCCCGTATAAATACGGAATGAAAAGAGTATATAATAATATACAATCTAAGAGCCGAATATAGGTCCAAGGTAAATACTTCGCTCGCTAGCTCGTCATGTACCCCAAAATATGCATCACCACCTGTTCGACCGCATTAAATATAAACACAGAAGCCACAGTCAGTGGGGAGTAACTCCGAGTTCTCCCAGCCACGAAATGTCGAGTTTAATGAAACATGAAAAACATAAAAGCAATGTATATATAAAATACAAAACCTTAACATAAATGATATGGTTTTCATGTTATGAAACAATTAACTAACATATAACCTATCATATGAAAGCTATCATGTGAATCCGGTAATAAAATATAACACAAGGTAGGGAAGCTGGTATGCTGGCTCAGCGGTTACCATGTAACATGGCCCTGATACAC
>JAIUZE010016787.1:0-37061 GCA_022085475.1 Heliosperma pusillum
GTGATGTAACACCCGGAAATGTACCCTATTTTTCCAGTAGAAATATTTTACGAAATCTTTTCAGCAATTTTAAGTTTTAAATTAGCTTTTTATGTTTCGAGTCGAATTTTGAAATTCCGAGTTCGTATTTGGAATTTCTGCGAGATTTCATGAAAAAGCCGTCTTAAGGCGAGTTTGACTTTTCTTGACTTTGGAGTCGAGTTTGACTTTTCTTGACTTTTGAGTCGAGTTTGACTTTTCTTGAATTTTAAGTCGTCTTTGACTTTTCTTGAAATTTTAAGTCGTCTTTGACTTTTCTTGAATTTTAAGTCGTCTTTGACTTTTCTTGAATTTTAAGTCGTCTTTGAATTTTCTTGACTTTTAAGCCGTCTTTGACTTTGTTTGACTTTCCGACTCACCCTTTACTTATACTCCCTCCTAACCCTAACCTAATTCATTCTAACACAAACACAACACAATTTCTTCATCCTTAAGCAAACCAAACCCTTGCCTCCATACACTTTCCGATCTTTGAATCACCGTATCTCCTTCGTTTCTTGTCGGAATTCACGTAAGTTCGTCTTATTCTTCCCCTCTTAGCTTCCTCTATCCGTATTGGTAATAAAATTACCGTCTTTCTCGCTTTTTAAATTATCCGTCTTTCTCAAGGTGAAGTATATTCATCTGATATTGCCTAATTGTAGGTGGAGACTACTAGGAAGGCTTAGTAATCGATTAAAGACGCGTAAAGGTAACGGTGAAGGGTTACTCGATATCATTTACGTGTTTTACATGCTTTATATGCTAGGATTCGTATTAGAATACGATTAGTAAGTTTAGGAATCATGTTATGGATGATGATTGTTGTTATTTGATGATTGTTGATGATGAATATTGATTGTTGATAGTATTAGAAATGGATTATGAGAATTGGACATGATAGGATTGAATTTTGTTGAAGACTCTCGGGTGAAATTGGTAACAGAGTGTTTCACGGTCGTGAAACCTCATTTCACGGTCGTGACTTGCGCAGTTTCACTGCACTGACCCTTTTTGGTAGAAAGATCATATCTCTTTCGTTACTTGCTTGTTTTGGGCTTGTGACCACTCGTTGAAACCGTAAGAGGATAAGCTACCACCTCGAACTTGGAATCTGCATCCATATCTAGAACTTAGTTAGACAGTGAAGTGAACCCTGGTTTAAGTTAGTTTCCACACTTGTTGTTTTGGAGAGTTATCTAGTTTCTTAATATTATGCTTCTTAAACTGGTCTAATGCTTGGGTATTCAATGAGTGATTCAGTTTTGGATTTATGATATCCTTTCGCAGTATCAATGTTTTGGACGGTTTTTGGTATGTTCCCACTTTGAGTCGGTTTTTTACAAATGATACGGTTTGAGCACTATTTTGTCTTGTGCTTTGTACTCTCATTCCCTTGGCTACCTCCACGTTCGTAAGGCTGGAATGTCGGAACGGGGAGGTATCCTACTGCTTAAATGCATGTGTTAGTGGGCATACGACGACGTTGTTGGGAGTTGAACGGTATGCGTTGATCGACCCGGCCGTCAAATGTTGTGTACTTGCGAGGTGGTGTTATTTGCATGTAGCGTACCGCTTGTTATGAGGCTTGTGCTCTTTTCCGCCTCTTTCGTGAATTGATCTACCGAATTTGGGTTACTCGGCATTTATTATTATAAGCCCGAGTCTTGGATGCGAAACGTTTTATCGCATGTCGAATCGGAACACGTTTATTCCGAGATCCTGGCCAGGTTTAGACTAGGACCGGATATTTATTATCGTCGTGATACCAGGAGGAAATTAGTCTACATACGCGAAATGTTTTATCGTGTATGCTTTCAGGGAAATGTTTTATCCCGTGGATGCCTTTTAATCATACTTGCCATGTACACGATGCTAGTGCGTTTCATTTACCGTGAGAATTGTCGTCTTGTGTCGTTCTTGAATGCGTGATTTCATGATATTGTTCATGGTCATTGAATGATTGGACACCGTCATTGTCTTGGTTCGTGAATGGATGATAATATGTTGGATTTGTGTAATCATCGCATGACTTGACTGGTTTGTCTGTCGAGTCTCAATCTTATCAATCTTATACCGCTAACGCTAACGGTTGAGATTCATCCCTAGTGAGCGTATTCGATTGCCTAAGATGATGGTTACGGATTGGATTTCTATATGATCTTATCTTTATATCTCGGATTGCCTATCTATTCTTATCGCAACTCACATGTATATATATTTATGCATGCTTTACTTTCGTATTTTCTTATATGTACGTTTGATGTGATATGGCTGGGAGAACCCGGAGTTAATCCCCACTGACTGTGGCATTCATGTTTTTCATGGATGAACAGGTTGCTTGCGATGGATGACTTTTTGGATACGATATTTTGGGGTTCGGGTGTGAGCTAGCGGGCGTTGTCCCTGGAAGTTTCACCTCTAGACGATATTAGCTAGTTTTGCTAAACTCTTGTTCTTTGCTAACATTTGAAGAGACTCCGTCTATTTGTTATATTCCGTGCTTAGTTTGTAATATTTTGACACTCCTCGTTTTATTTAACTTGCATGTATAAAAGTTTTTAAAAACTACCTATTTCCGCAATATATTTCACATGCTTGTTTGTTTTATATTTCCGCATTCGCGAGGGTTGTCACACAAAAAGAGTGTCAAAATGAAATAGTCCAAAACAAAATTATCAAACATTGTCTATCGAGTGGAATAAGGAACGCATAAAAAGAAAGTAAAGAGAGAGAGGTGGGTTGCCTCCCGACAAGCACATTTTTAAGTCATGCTAGACTTTGAATTTCTATCCCTCCTTAAGCCTTGTGAAGGGATATGGGCTCTTTGTAGCTTGATTTCGTCCTTGAACTTTCCTTTACCTTTGTCAACACCCATGGCAATCTCATCCAAATACACTTCCGAAGCTTTGAATGCTTCGAGGTCACCATCTTCTACACTTATTACATTCCCCTTCCTATCAAAAGTGGCACGTGATCCCTCCATTTCGAAAGTGATCCTCTCTCCTTGAACATCGATACATGCCCCAACTGTATTTAGGAAAGGTCTTCCTAATATGATATAGTTGTCTTTACCTTTCATTGAAAAGATTACATAAAAATCAACGGGAACAAGGAAGTATCCAATCCGAATGGGGACATCTTCCACAATTCCCGCTAGAGTATGCATAGTTCCATCGGCCAATTGAAGGCTAGTATTTGTAATCTTCATTTTCACTGGGCAATGGTCTTGATAGATGGTAAAGGGCATGACACTATAGCGGCCCCTAAATCACATAATGCATTTCTAACCTTATGAAGACTCAATGTGAGAGAAATATTAAAACAACCTGGATCTTTAAGCTTTGTAGAAATGATAACATTCCCTTCTACAAGGGGAGGTTCCTTGGGAAAATCTTGGGTTGTTTCTTTTTCTTGAAATGTCTTGCCAATCCTTGCCTCAAACCTTGAAAAAGCTTTGTCATTTGCCATCTTTGCTTCACCAACTCTTTCTTCTAACTTCCCTTGAGCTCTTATCAAAGTCATGATCAAAGATTCGAGACAGGATGTCTCCTCTTGTGTAGGGGCTCGGGTTGGTTTGGCTAGTGAAGGATTATTGCAAAGTTTGTGGGGCAACTTATAGATGGGCTCCTTACTCTTCCCTGGATTACAAGTGCATTTCTTTTTAAGCTCGCGGAGAATAACGGTAGGGCTTCCTACACGGGACAATAGGCTTCTCAATTCTTGGTCCTCGGTTGAGCTCTCACCATTCCCAAAAGGATTATCAAAAGGTTTGTCACCAATCATGTCGATTGTGACTATTAACGGGTCTTCACTCTCTTGGGTGGTTTGGCTTGAACTCGACGGGGTTAACTCTTCTACTCTCTTTTGGAGAGACATGAGGGTTGATTTGAGTGAGCCTATGGTAGAAAAGAAGTATGAGAACATGTTGTGTTGTGCTTGGATTACTTCCCTCAACTTGACATCTACTTTTGCTATTACTTGACCATTTTGAAAAGATGAGCATGGAATGGTATGGGGTGCATTAGTAGGTTGGGCTTGGCGAAATTGTGGGTGAAAGGGGTTTAATGGTGTGAGTTTATTCCCACATCTTTGAGGTACATGCCCTATTCCTCCACAAAGTTCACAAGGGGTTGTTGGTGAGGTAAACGGGTTTAAAACTCTTAGACGATATAAAGTACTTCCTAGGATGGTTTTATTTGATGGAACGGGACATGCTAAGGAAATGGTAGTGTCAACATCACATGAGGTTTCCACTCGGCTTTTATTTCGCTCTCCCCCATTACTTTGGGAACCTTCCCCACTTTCTCTTTGTGAATTACTCGATAAGGTTGACATGGTGGATTGAGGTTTAAACCTACGATGGAAAGCTATGACGATCTCTTCCCACTCCATTGGTTTTGTGGCATCTTTTGGACGACGGGTGAACCACCATTTGGCTTCTCTCTTTAGTGATAAGAAAAGAGAGTTTCTTTGATTTCGTTTTGGGTGATCCCTTCCCTCTTAAAAGTTTGACACAACTCACAAAAAGTTTGGATATGGTGGGCTGGGTTTTCATTTGGCTCGCCACTGAATTGGTTACCTTCATTGAAAGCAATTAGAGTGATATGGACCCTTAGGATCCCATTAGCAAGTTCAAAAACCCGGATCTTAGGATCTTCTTTTGTTCGCACCATTTTTGTCAACCTAAAAGAAAAACACACAAAGGAAAGTAAGTAATGATTTAAGGTACGGTTGCACCTAAAAATGGTAAAATTTTAAACAAAAATCAGCAATACATAGATAAACAAAACCGTGCTCCCCGACAACGGCGCCAAAATTTGACCGGTTGTGTCGCAGTCCCGATACAAAAATAATTACCCACACTTAGGCTAACAACATAAAGAATGTAATTAGGGAAGTAGGGATCGATCCTCAGGGAGTACGTGTTAACTATGAATTGCTATGGGGTGATTTTTATTTAAGTTCGATTTATTTGAGGTGATTATCTAAACTATTAACATGTACAATGACGATATTTAAATGACAAGTATGGAAATTGCGATAAAAATAAATCTAATCTAATTGATGACGATAATAAAATTGCAGAATAAAATAAACTAGTCTACTTGACGGAAAGGAAAATGACAATAATTAAATCTAACTAAGAACGATAATTAAAATAACAATATTAAAAAGCTACCTAACTAAAATAATAGAAAACTAATAAACTAACAAATGACAATAAAATAAACTATCTAAGAACGGTAACAAAATGACGGTAAAATAAACTAACTAATCAACAATAAAATAAACTATCTAATCAAATTGATATAGAGAATTAGAAATTCATGTCAAATGATTTAAAAGCTTTATTGATACAAATATTAGAATTACTACGATTGTCTAAGCCTTGTAGCGGTATATTCCTCTCGGATTCGTACCGACTTTTTATTGGGTCCTAACGTCCTTTCAGCCTGGTTAGGTCACTTAACCCCTATTGGTAGTCCTAATTCCCATCCCAACTCTCGTTTCTAAGACGGAAATTGACTAATACAAACAATTTTTTATGGCCATTAAACAAAGTTATAGAATTTGACACAGCCAAAGGAAGAAACAAACTAGATGGTTCTATTGGTATCGATTCTTCTTTTAATTCATTTTAACTAGCAAATCATTTCAATATTTCAATTTTATTTATTATATCTACATAATGATAATCCTACACTACTAGATTTAATTTATGTGATTAAATAAATTAAGAGGAAAAAGATGTAAGAAATTAAACTATGAATTAGGGATATTAAAATGATTGACCTGATCAATATTAAATTGGCTATTATTCTAATGATGAAATTTACAATGATTATTATATGACTAGGTGAAGTAAAATGAGACATATTAAACGATGATTTAATTTTGACTAAATTACTTTTATGCGGGATTACTAACAACAATGATAATACGATAGAATCTATTATAAAATAAACATAACGGTATTGAAAATAATGAAAGCAAAAGATAGAGAATTACCGGGAATGGAAGTACAACGATGTAAGAGAAAATAATAAGAAAGAATTTCAACCAAAATGTAATGATAAAACAGTAGAGAGTGTTAGAGAAAATGCTTGAAGTAAGATGTCTAAACTTGCATACGAAACCATAAACTATAATCTAACTTGTAAATTGCTAAATGTAAGAGATGATAATATGATTGGTATGTAATGTAATGTAATGTAATCAAATGTAATGTCTTGTTATGTCCCCCTTCATGATGATGATGATCTTAGGCTTTTATAGGGCTGCAAGGTTGAGCTTTTTCATCCGGATTCATACCCTAGACAAGGCAATAAACATCCCATTAAAGCTTGGGAGAAGAAGAGGCAAGAGGCGTTCAACAGTATACATACCCGATCGGGTATATGGTAAATCCCATCGGGTATGTAACCCTGATGGATCTTCTTTCGTCTCTTCGAATTTCTTCTTTGGGCACGGAATCCTATGCCTTGTTTTGGTAGTTTGCAGCTCGGAAATGGTCTTCGGCCAGGCTTTGGTTGACTTGGGCTTGTGTTTTAATTGAGAAACTAAATCAAAAGTCAAGACCAATCCACTTTGAGGAATGATGCAATGGGAATTGTGATCCAATCATGAAATTGCTATCATCGGTTCCTCGTAAACTTGTATTCTAGTGCCTTTGCTCCATAAAGTAAGAAAATATAGCAAAACCGCTTCATTTCCTATAAAACGAGACAAAGCACGCAAAACAACTAGAATAGTAATATTAGCTCGTTAATCACTTAACAAATTGCATAAATCATATAGAAATCGAGCTAAAATGGGGGATAAATTAGTACAAAATATCGCTTATCAATGTGTTTGCTTACTATGCCATGATCTACATGTCTAGTTGTCTACTTCACCATTGTATTAATATATTTACATGGTTACCTTTTATTTTGTTTGGTTCCAACTCTTTGAGTATGTTTATGGGATTCATGTTTAATGGATGGTAATTTTTCTACGTAGCTAATGGATATTAAGGTTCAATCAGTATTGCAATTGTCTTGATGATGTTAGCACGTCACTTCAAATGTCGAGCACTAATTTTATGTGAGACGGTCACCCATCTATTTAAGGTGAGACGGTCTCCCATCTATTAAAGGTGAGACGGGCACCTATCTATTCAATATGAGATGGTCTCCTATCTATTTAATTAAGACGATCTCATATCTATTTAATTGAGACGAGCTCATATCTAATAAATTTTAGATCTCACATCTATTTAACGTGAGACGATCTAACATCTATTTAACGTAAGACGATCTCACATCTATTTAACGTGAGACGATCTCATATCTATTTATCGTGAGACGATCTCATATCTATTTAATGTGAGACGAACTCACATCTATTTATCGTGAGGCGATCTCATATTTATTTAACATGAGGTGAAATCATATCTAATTAACGTGAGACAACCTCGCTCATATCTAACTAACGCGAGACGTTATCCTATAATGCGAGATAGTATCGTGCCATTGCAATTTAAGACAGTCTTCTATCAATTTAATGTGAAACAATCTGATCTTCTATCATATTAACGTAAGTTAGTCTCTTATCAAGATCATGTGAGACCTTCTCCTATTATTTTTAATTGAGTCGGTCTCCTATCTATATAATAAGAGACAAATCTTTATTTGTAAGTAATCGAACTTTACACTATCAGCTTTTTGTTACCCAATGTTGAATATTTCTCTTCTGTCTTCTTAATTTTAATTTCAGATGTCGAATATTTCAAAATTGAAATTTCTTGCCCTCCACATATCGGGAAAGAACTATTTATCATGGATTTTAGACGTTGAAATGCACCTTAGTGCTGCATCTCTCGAGAAAACTATTATTGAGGGCAATGAAGAGTCCGATGCGGATCGTTTAAAGGCCTTGCTTTTTCTTCATCGTCACCTTGATGAATCTTTAAAGGCACAGTATCTAGCTGTTAAAGATCCGTATATTTTTTGGATTGAACTTAAAGTTCGCTTTGATTTCCTATAAATTTAATGTGAGACTAATTTATTTATGGAGTAATCTTCCCCGGATTTTTCTACTTTCTTACGTCTTAAGTTTTTCAAAGGGATATTAATCATATGTTTCTACTTAAATGAGACACTAAAGGTGTGTCATAGCACATCATTCTTTACCCATATGAAAATACATTATTTTAAGCACGTATGATATAATAGCTAATTACAAATTAGCATCCAACTTTAAATTTGCCGAGTAAGTGCACAATTGCACATATTAAGGCATATTCAACTCCACAAACAGTAATGTGCTCAGACTTTTTCAAGTATTGCATATACATTTTATTACACGCAATACCTATACTAAAATTGGGTATGATTGACATTTGAAAATCTAAACAATAAAAGTGCACATTGCTCGAGGTTGAACAAAAATCTTATAAATTCAATTGTACAAATTGATATTGTTTTCAAGTGGCTTGAAGATCACATACTCAAATATGAGTAATTTGTGCTCCTGCAGTTCACAATTTGATTATTATTATGTAAGCAAGTTGATATTCTTAAATTGGACATTTTGATTTAGCACATTAATAGTCAATTACAATATACACTACTCCCCAGATATCCTATAAAATCTTACAATTATGCCCACTAATCTCATTTATATGTGATATGGGAAATCACATTCTAAGGTGGTTTTTAAATGATTGCAATCTATCTTGAATATAATTTTTACCACCTTAGGGGGAGGAAGTACGTGAGAAGTTGGTAAAACAAGAGAAGTTTTATCATATTGAATTACACATACCGTGTGATATAGGAAGAATGTTGATTCTAGACACTTCTAGTATGATCATGAAAGTATATCCATATGAAACAGATATACGTTCGCGCGCAATGTTCAATGAACAATTGAATAAGGACTTCATAAGTTCACTCGACCGTCGACATATTTATAAAGAGCTCATTAACCTGAAATTCATCAAATGTATGGAGATTAAGAAACACACTGTACAGTTTTCATTATTGAGTCATCATATGCACACAGAGACTAAGTTAAGCATTTTCATATTAGTTTATTAATACATCATTGCATTATTTCACATCATATAGTTTCAAACTTGGTCACATATCATATATATGCACATTGTTGATGATATGATCACTCAAAGAAAAGGTGCAGTATTTTCAACCGCAAAAGTGACAAGTTTACTAGAAGTGAAGATGCACGAAGTACAATCTTCATATTATGAGTTTTGAAGCAATCAACCATAGTCAATCAAGTACGATGATAGCAATTTCCAAGATCGAGAAACTTTGCTACCTCGTGAGTAGCAATGGCGTTTTACAAGTGATGTAACGATCAGGGGGAGTGTGCACGCGTTGTACTCTTTTTCCTTATCTAAGGTTTTGTCCCACTGGGTTTTCCATAGAAAGGTTTTAACGAGGCAACTTATTAATTTGCGTGTAGAGGGACAGTGTACTCTGCTTTTCCCTTACTAGAGTTTTTCTTATAGGGTTTTTCTAGTAAGGTTTTAACGAGACATGTTTTTGAGTAATGTAAATCGAAAGAGGAGTGTTATGAAACGTATTATGTGGATGTCCATTGGACTTTATGGTCCATTATGTAATTAGGTTTCTAACATGAAATGTATTATATATACCCTGAATGAGATGAATATATTAACCTCTATTGAATCTCTCCCCCCTCTCTTAACCTATTCTCTCTCTATTTTGTGCTATACAGTTTCTTCTATTTCTTATTTTATAACATTAACATCGTTAAAGATGATATTGTCTATAAACTGTACAATTATATTGAAAAAAGTTTCTCTCGGCTTATTGAATGAGTAATCAATTACGGAGTAATTTGGATAGTGATAAATGCCTATATGATGACCACATGAATAGGAACTCATACATTAGTAAAGGCGACTGCAGTGATATTATAGGGGTGTGTATGTATTTGGACTCTTGGCTCTTAACTAGCACAGGATATGGATGTCACTCAACTCCCACAGCTCAACACAGGGAATCAAACAACAAACTGGACTAGCTAAGACTCCTTACCACAGCCTAGCACAGGTAAGTAGACTTGAGCTAAACAACAAGCAAACACCCCACAGTCTAAGCACAGGGATATCTGACTTGCCACAGACTTAGATCAACAACCACAGCCTAGCACAGGAAGTTATCTGGCCTGACTTTCAACCAAGACAATGCATAAGTTGGAAAGATTTTTAAAATGAGAACAATGCTCAAGTTTTTTCATTCAAATAACAACTGCCTTATACAAAAGAGCATGGGTCCTTATATAGGCCTCAATGCTTGATCTAATACAACCCTAGAATATCATCTAAGGGCCAGGATTAATCTACATAAACGTGACAAACTACTGGCTACATTTTCAGAATGAAAATACAAAAGAAAACTTAAAACAGACAAATGCAGACATATGACAGTGACATGCTCCAGGTTGTGTTTGTTGCTTGGTGTTGGCTTGAAACTTGTGGACGAAGCTCATTAATGCTCCTTGACCTTCTTCTGCAGTAGTTCTAATAGTAGGGAAGACAAGGAAAGACTTTTGGAGATAGTCTTTCAGTTGTTAGCTAGAAATGGAAAGACTGCTTTATGCTTTATGCTTTGGGTAGGCTGTTTTGATTTGGATTTTTAGGGTAGTTGTGTTGTGTTTTGGAACTGGTTCCCTAGGGCTTTTTTGGACCTAGGTGGGTAAGGTTTTAGCTGGGCTTGGTGGTAGCTGGTGGTTCAGAGTGTGGTGGTAGTTATGCCTTCCCCAAGTGACTGTTGTAGGCTGTTTTTGTGATTTTGTGGTGGGGTGTTGGTGGGCTTGTCTTTGGCTTGCTTGGCTCGTGTCTTGGCTCGTGTCCTGGCTATCATGGACCCTCCTTGTGACATGGTCTTGGCTAGCATTTGTCAGCTTGAAATTCTTCCTTTTGTTACCCATCCCTTGCCCCCAGATTGACCCCTGGATACCCATGTAGACCTCCCCTTGGTTACCAATGCTTACCCTTTGATCCCCCTTGGCTTGTCCCTTATCCCCATGGTTGAATTCTGCCCTGCCCTGTGCCCCACCTCCTGCTGCATCCTCCCCTGGTTGAATTGGGCTTGTCCTCAAGCTTGTAGCCTCCTCATCCTCAGAATTCCCATAGTATGGACTGAGATCCCCTACATTGAAAGTGCCATGAACCCCATAATCTCCTGGTAGATCAACCTTATATGCATTAGGACCAACGCTCTCTATGATTTCAAATGGACCATCAGCTCTAGGCATGAGTTTGTTCTTCCTCCTAGCTGGGAACCTCTCCTTCCTCAAGTGGAGCCACACCAAATCCCCTGGCATAAACTCCTTCTTGGACCTAGGAACCTTGGACTGTTTCTTGTACCTCTCATTTGCCTTTTCTATTTGCTTTCTGACTGCCTCATGAAGCTTCACCATCTGCTCAACCCTCCTCTTTGCATCAAAGTTCACCTCCTGAGTGTACTTCCCTGATGAGTAGATCCCTGTAAGAACCCCTTGGGATGCATAGTTTGTTTCCTTGGAATAAGAACCCCTCCTGCAGCATGTACTTCCCCCCTTGAGTCCTCCCTCCTTCAGTTTGTGTGATCCATTCTTCAGCAAAGTCAGGGTCCTCCTTGTACAATTCCTTCAGAAATTCAAACCCCAACACCCTTTGCTCCATGACTGTTAATAGGGAATCCCTCCTTGACAGGGCATCTGCCACAACATTTTGCTTCCCCTCCTTATACTTACTAGAAAATGTAAAGGATTGTAGAAACTCCACCCACTTGGCATGCCTGTGGTTTAGCTTGTGTTGGACACTGATGTATTTCAATGCCTCATGGTCTGAGTGTAGAACAAAAGGCTTTGGCTTCAAGTAGTGCCCCCAATGCATGACTGCTCTGATGATGGCATATAATTCCTTATCATAAGTGGAGTACTTGAGCTTGGCCCCATTCAATTTTTCACTGAAATAAGCAACTGGCTTTTGTCCCTGTATCAATACTGCCCCAATGCCAACCCCACTAGCATCACATTCCACCTCAAACAGCTAATCAAAGTCAGGTAGTTTAAGGATTGGAGTCTCACACATCAACCTCTTGATCCTCTCAAAGGATTGTTGGGCCTCCTTAGTCCACTGGAACTCCCCTTTCTTCAAGCACTCAGTGATGGGTGCCACAACTGAGCTGAAGTTCTTGATGAACCTCCTATAGAATGAAGCCAACCCATGGAACCCCCTGACCTCAGTGATGGTTTTAGGTGTAGGCCATGTTTGTATGGCTGCAACCTTCTCCTGATCAACTGAGATACCTCTTCCTGACACAACGTACCCTAGAAATGCAACCTCCTCAACCATGAAGGTACACTTCTCTAGCTTCCCATACAGCTTCTGCTCCTTCAAGATCCCAAAGATTGTTTCAAGGTGCCTGAGATGTTCCCCTCTGCTGCTACTATACACCAGGATGTCATCAAAGTAAACCACAGCAAACCTGCCCAAGCAAGGTCTCAACACTTCTGTCATAAGTCTCATGAAGGTGCTTGGTGCATTGGATAGTTCAAATGGCATGACAAGCCATTCATACAGACCATGTTTTGTTTTGATTGCAGTCTTCCATTCATCTTCCTCTCTGAGCCTCACCTGATGGTAACCCTGCCTTAGATCAATTTTGGAAAAGACTTGAGCTCCACTTAGCTCATCAAGCATGCCATCTAGCCTGGGAATGGGGAACCTATACTTGACTGTGATGTTGTTGATTGCTCTGCTGTCAGTGCACATTCTCCAGGTGCCATCCTTCTTAGGCACTAGTAGAGCAGGTACAGCACAAGGGCTTAGGGACTCCCTTACAAACCCTTTGCTCATAAGCTCCTCAATCTGTTTCTGCAGCTCCTTGGTGGCAGTTGAGTCACTTCTGTAGACTGGCCTATTTGGCAGCACAGAACCTGGGACCAAATCAATGTGGTGCTCAATCCCCCTTAGGGGTGGTAGTCCATCTGGCAATTCTCTTGGAAAGACCTCTTTGTATCTCAAGATTAGAGGTTCAACCTCTGCTGGTAATGTGGAGCCTTCCTCTTCTGTAACTTCCTTAGATAGCAAGATGATCACAGGTTGTTCTTGCCTCATCTCCTTGATCATAGCTGCCTCTGATAAAAACAACACCCCATTGACCTACTCTGGCACATTGGGACTCCCATAATTCCTCTGGTTGGGTGGTAGAGGTGTCAAGGTTACCTTCTTTCCCCCATGCCTGAAGCTATAGGTGTTATCCCTCCCCTGATGAGTGGTGTTCCTATCAAACTCCCAAGGCCTCCCTAGTAGTAGGTGACAGGCATCCATTGGTACTACATCACACAACACTTCATCTTGGTACACCTTCCCAATAGAGAATGGTACCAGGCATTGCCTATCAACCCTCACCTCAGCCCCCTTGTTAAGCCATCTCAGTTTGTAGGGGTGTGGATGCTCTTGAGTAATCAGACTTAGCTTGTTCACTAGGGTGATGGAAGCCACATTGGTACAACTCCCCCCATCAATGATCAAGTTGCAGACCCTCTCTTGAATGGTGCATCTGCTTCTGAATATCAAGGACCTCTGGTCATCCTCCAATGGAGTATGTTGAGAGTGCATGACCCTCCATAGGACCAAGTTATGGCCTGTGTCAGGATGAGCCATGACCAAGTCCTGCATTGGTTCCTCTTCAGCTGTCACTACCTCTAACACCATGCAGTCATCAACCTCATACTCAACTAATCCCTCCTTCTCCCACTCTTCTACCTCTATAAGTGTCATGGTTCTCTTAGAAGGACAATCCTTCCTAAAGTGACCATAACCTTGGCATTGGAAACACCTGATTTTGTTCTCAGTTGGGGTGGGGTTGGGTTTAGAGTTCACAACTCCCTTTTCTTTGTCTGTGGTTGATTGGCTGGTTGTCTTAGGGGTCTCTCCCATCCTAATACCACTGTAAGGTTTGTATGTAGGCCTAGTAACAGGCTTAGGTAGAGTTGGTTTGGTTTTCCCCATTTTTTCAACCCTCAAAGCTAGGTTGACAACATCATCATAGGACCACAAAGGTTGCATCCTTACTCTAGCAGCAATACTCCTATCTAGACCCTCTAAGAATCTGGCAATCCTTTGCTCAGGTTTCTCATTTACCTCACACTGGAGAGTCAATTGCTCAAAGTCCCTTAGGTATGCCTCTACAGACCTCTCTTCTTGTTTCAGTTTGGATAGTTTAATGAACAGATCTTGGGGTGTAGTCTTTAGTGACAAATTTGTTTAGCATTTTCTTTTTCAGTTTTGACCAAGACCTAAGAGGTTCCTTACCCTCCTTAATCCTTTGGTGCTTTAAGTTATCAAACCATAGGGATGCATATCCTTTCAATCTTAACACAACAACTTTAAAGACTTAATATCAGAGTAACTCTTGTATTCAAATACCTTCTCAACATCCCTAATCCATTCTAATAGATCATCAGGGTTTAAACTACCAGAGAATTCAGGAATTTCTACCTTGAGATGCTTGTCAGTGTGCTCTGGAATCTCCTCATAGGTTCTGTTGCTTTCACCTGAGTCTGACCCTTCTTCCTCCTGCAGGGGCTGTCATCTTTCGATGCCCATGTGGCCACGACCTCTGCCTCTGCCTCTAGGGGGTGGTCTTCCCCTTAGTGGAGGAGCAATGTTCTCCATGACAGTGTTCAAGGCAGCCAGCACTACATTGACAGTGCCTGCTAGCTGATCCACCTTGCCTTCAATACCTGCAAGCCTCTCTTCACTCATTGGGTTATTTTTTGTGTTTTTGTTGTAGTTAGGATAACAATGGCCTCACAACCAAAGCTCTGATGCCAGAATTGCAGTGATATTATAGGGGTGTGTATGTATTTGGACTCTTGGCTCTTAACTAGCATAGGATATGGATGTCACTCAACTCCCACAGCTCAACACAGGGAATCAAACAACAAACTGGACTAGCTTAGACTCCTTACCACAGCCTAGCACAGGTAAGTAGACTTCAGCTAAACAACAAGCAAACACCCCACAGTCTAAGCACAGGGATATCTGACTTGCCACAGACTTAGATCAACAACCACAGCCTAGCACAGGAAGTTATCTGGCCTGACTTTCAACCAAGACAATGCATAAGTTGGAAAGATTTTTGAAATGAGAACAATGCTCAAGTTTTTTCATTCAAATAACAACTGCCTTATACAAAAGAGCATGGGTCCTTATGTAGGCCTCAATGCTTGATCTAATACAACCCTAGAATATCATCTAAGGGCCAGGATTAATCTACATAAACGTGACAAACTACTGGCTACATTTTCAGAATGAAAATACAAAAGAAAACTTAAAACAGACAAATGCAGACATATGACAGTGACATGCTCTAGGTTGTGTTTGTTGCTTGGTGTTGGCTTGAAACTTGTGGACGAAGCTCATTAATGCTCCTTGACCTTCTTCTGCAGTAGTTCTAATAGTAGGGAAGACAAGGAAAGACTTTTGGAGATAGTCTTTCAGTTGTTAGCTAGAAATGGAAAGACTGCTTTATGCTTTATGCTTTGGGTAGGCTGTTTTGATTTGGATTTTTAGGGTAGTTGTGTTGTGTTTTGGAACTGGTTCCCTAGGGCTTTTTTGGACCTAGGTGGGTAAGGTTTTAGCTGGGCTTGGTGGTAGCTGGTGGTTCAGAGTGTGGTGGTAGTTATGCCTTCCCCAAGTGACTGTTGTAGGCTATTTTTATGATTTTGTGGTGGGGTGTTGGTGGGCTTGTCTTTGGCTTGCTTGGCTCGTGTCTTGGCTCGTGTCCTGGCTCGTGTCCTGGCTATCATGGACCCTCCTTGTGACATGGTCTTGGCTAGCATTTGTCAGCTTGAAATTCTCCCTTTTGTTACCCATCCCTTGCCCCCAGATTGACCCCTGGATACCCATGTAGACCTCCCCTTGGTTACCAATGCTTACCCCTTGATCCCCCTTGGCCTGTCCCTTATCCCCATGGTTGAATTCTGCCCTGCCCTGTGTCCCAGCTCCTGCTGCAACGACTTTTTTAATGGAGGTTAAGATATGGGAAAAGTCTGACCATGGTCTCTTTTTCTTTTCTCTTTTACTATGTTGCTATCTTTATCATGCTTTAACACAAAAGGGAACTGATGCCAAAGGAGCCTAGAGTTCTCACATATATAGACATATAGTCGAATGTCTATCAGACTATAAGACTTAAGCAATATTAGTAAATGCTAATCACACAGTCATCATAAGAAAGGCAAACTAAAGCTAATAAATACCGAGTAGGTACCTTTTTCTCTTTTTTTTATGTCTCAACGTACTAAAGTTTTACTCTTGTTAAAAAGAAAAAGATAAAAGAAATGTTCGTTACACATATTTCTTCCTGTAAATTTAAAAATTTTGGTTTTTTCGAATTTTCTTATTAATTTTTCACAATAACACACAATTTATGATGCTATTAAAGTGTGCATATACTCCGTATAAGATTACGAAAAAGAAATGAAATAACGTGTACAAAAAATAATGAAAAAAAGAAAAAAGAGCTAAGGGTTCATATTTGGCCATCTACAATGACGTCTAATTTCGGTAGGAGCTGCATTAGGAGGGCTAATGACACCCATTTTAATCATTGCTCTAGAAAACCTTGTGAAAAATAAGGAAACATCCCTTGAATATTTTCTGACAATTGGATCAGCCTTATTGCTATGATACAGCTCTTGATCTGAGTGAAGTAAACCCTTCTTTGTCAACAAATTCTTGTAGTATAAATTGTCAAAACGTGATGGACTTCTGAAATCCATTTTCTCTAAAACGCTGTCGTTTCCCATTCTAGGACACTTTTTTCGTAGTGTTTCAGCAAACAAGGGGTCAATGTCAACGTCTCCGTAGATTCTTGGTCTAAATGATTTACATCTAGCGTATCCCAACGTGTGTGCTCCTATATATATAGTCACAATAGTAATATCGATTAGTACTTACATGACTTGACTATATCATGAATGTCTAACATAATGTATGAGAAATAACAATTCATTTCATTTGGCTTCTATCTAGATCAACTCATATAAGTTACTTCTTAATTACTACTATTAGTAATGTAATGTTTGATAATCTGACATGTCTAACAAAACGTTTATGGAGCTTCGTTTATATCATGCATGTCTAACAAAACATTACTGTGCATTTCAATGAATAAATTATACTCGTAAGTTATAACTCGGTCCTCGGACTCACTGAGTCATTGATTGAGTGTATGTACTTCCGTACGAGATTACATGTTTTCAATCGTGGGTCACTTTAATTTACTATTTATTTCAAGAACCGTCACCACTGTGTGGATATACGCTCTAGTAAAATACTGCGTTTGTGAGTTCCTTCCTTGGATATTGAGGCCCGTCGAATTGGGGGTTAACCTGGTTCTAAGAATCGTGCCCAAACGGCAATGAACCTCAAATATATACTCGTATTTCTTTATGCACAGTAAAAATCGTAACAAATTCTTGTCCTAATTGTTGCAATATTTCCATCTCTCTTGTGTGGCCAAGGATCAGTTCTTTTGCAACGCACTTTTTTACTTGCTCTATAGTAATGTAGTTAGTGTATAAGTAGATCCCTACTATATTTAGGAAAATGGTACGGCAACACCCAGTATATGGATTACAAGTTGGATCGATGGGGAAACTCCTCCAAGAATTACTAGATTTGGTTTTGAACCACCGCCCTCAATGTGTGATCTTAGGATAAAAGATCTCATCTTGCCTTCATTAAAATGGAATGATGACCTTATTAACGATCTATTTCCTGATCTATGGGGGGAGAAAATTAAAACAATACCGATATGCCCGTCCAGCAATGAAGACTTCATTTATTGGATTCATAAGATATCAGGGGATTATACAACTAAGAGTGGATATGCTTATACTTTAAACCTCTATTTAGAAAAGCACGGTAAAGATAAAGATAAAGGAAGATTTAACAATATGGGAAGAAAATTTTGCAAATTAAAACTTTGGCGGTTAAGGATACTGGAAGGCTGGAAAACTCTCCTATGGAAAATACTAACTCAGTCTATACCGGTCAGGGCAGAGTTTAAGAAGAGAAGCATTATTATTGATTACTCATGTCCGATTTGTAACAATCTAGGATCCTTAGAGACCTCTACTCATTTATTTCGGGATTGTGAGGTTATTCGCAGAATATGGGCAGACTCTTCTCTGGGCATTCGAACTGAGAGCAATATATCTCTACAAATTGAAGATTGGATTATCAATTGGATCAAGTACCTTGATTCTCACGATGATAAAGGAAGAGGAACGACTACTTTTATTTCTATCATATGGACTATTTGGATTTTACGTAACCAAAAAGTATTCAACCATACCGATTTCTCGTTGCAGCTTTTTTTTAGATTACAAGGAAACGTTCTAGATTCGGTCCTTCAGGCTTTTGATGACAATAACATTTCTGAAATTATTTCTTTAAAAGGGATAAGGGAAGACTCAGATACACTCAACGAACACATAAGAAATTATTACCCATTCTTCATAATAGGAAATGGTGACTCATGTCCCATTTATCGCTTAAAAGTGGATGCAAGCTGAGTTTCTTCTTCTCAAGCATGTATCGGATGGGTAGTTTAGGATGATAAAAGTAATCAAATTTACAGCCATGCGGGAAAAATCTGTGCACAGAATGCAACTCAAGCAGAAGCGTTGGGTATCCGTGAGGTCGTCAAATAGGCTTATTACTCCAGAATAACCCATCTTCATTTGTCGTCGGATTGCCTTACAGTCTTATATCAAATTGCAGGAGTGGAGCGTCGTCAGCATAGGATCATTAGCATTCTAAGAGATGTGGAAACTATCTTTCCTTACTTTCACTGTATTTGCTTTAGTTTTATCCAGCGCTCACTCAATAGTGTAGCCCACGAGCTAGCTAAACGAGCTCGGGTATTGTAGTTAATTAAGTTTTACTGCTGCCAAAAAAAAAAAAAAAATAACAACCAGTATCGTCGGATCTCAGCAACACTTTGTCACATATTTTTATGTATGTCCACCATTTTAGTGGTTCCTTACATATAAGTCCACCCTTTTTAGTGGTCACTTACATTTACATGTGAAAGGCTGCGACGAATTTAGGCGACACCGGGTGTCGAAATCTCATATACACTATATTTAATACATTGTCGATTGATCTTTTCTTTTAAAATAAATGTTCCAAGTATTGGTTTCATAGTCCATTTGTAAGTTTTGGAATAATTTTAACATTCAAGTATGTAACTTATGCCGTAACATAAATTAGACTGTTCAAAATCGAATAACAACATTAAATGTATCTTTTGTCATAAGAAAAATCGCAATTTGTATTGAGAAATGATTTTCCCAATTATAAAAATGTTAGAGTTTTCATTTGAAAAATGATAACTGACGCCTTGTTTCACTTAGGAGACGGGGTTTTAGAATATGGCCACTCAAATTCATTTGACGGAATTGTTGACTTTCTAATGAAATAGAAATTAAACAGAATATAAGCGTGAAGGACTGTAGAGATTCGAAAATAAGAAAACAAATGGTTAGATATAATACCAGATAGCGCGATGAGATCCTCGAAGGAGAGACCAACAGCCGCAAAATTAGCAGTAAGGATAGTAATATTTGAGAAAGATGAAGGCATATGAATGTTGGCTGCATCTCTACTTGTTATCACTGCGTCTCTTCTTCCTAACTCCACTTCCCATGTTGGCCCTCCCGTCTGAAAATTCACTAAAATTAAATATATATATATATATATATATATATATATATATATATAGAGAAATAGGATGAGGTAAGTCCACCTTTCTTAAGTGAGTCCATGAGTCCTAATCTAAACCATTAGGTTAAACAAATGAATGGTCAAGATTAAAACAAAAAAGAGAAGACCCATATAAAAGCTTCTAAATCCACCCAAACCCTAATCATTCTCACAATACAATCAGCCCCCTTCTCTCTCTTCCTTCTCTCACTAGTCACCACTTCTCTCTCAAACCCCACCCTCCCCGCCTTCCCCTCCGCCTCCGCCTCCCCCGCCCCAGCCTCCCCCGCCCCCGCCTCCCCCGCCCCTGCCTCGCCCTCGTCACCACCACACCACATGCCACCACTCCCTCCTTGCCTCCCTCATTCTTTTTTTTTTTTTTTCAGGTTTGGTGTTGTTGTGGTGTTGGGTGGTGTTTTTTTTTTATAGATTTGGTGTTGTGGTGGTTTTAGGTGGTGATTTTGTTTTGTTTTTTGTTTTATTTTTTCAAATTTGGTCTTATTAGAGAGATTTGGTGTTGTGGTGGTGTTGAGTAATGGTTTTTTTTTTCCAGATTTGGTATGTGGTGGTGGGTCACGGTGGTGGGGTCACGGTGGTGTGGCAGGGGTTGTGTTGGTGGGGGTAGGGTGGTTTTGTCATTGTAGGTGGAAGTCTTAAAAGTGACCTTGTGTTGTACTAAAGTTACACAATTAAAATACCAAAGTTATATAAATTTGAAGTAAAGTTACACAATTAAAATACCAAAATTGTATAAAATTTGACTAAAGTTATGTAAAATTTGACTAAAGTTACAGATCGATTGAATTAAAGTTTCAAATAATTTGACTAAAGTTACATAAAATTGGAATAAATAAGACTTTTAAAAAAATAAAGTTACACTCTCAAAAGAGTGAAGTTACACGATAAAGGACTAAAGTTAAATAATTTATTCCTTTATTTTATTAACTTCAAATTATTAGTTTATAAAAGTTTACAAAATTAACTAAAGTTATGTAAAATTTGACGAAAGTTACAAATAGATTGAACTAAAGTTACAAATAATTTGACTAAAGTTACATAAATCTAACTGAAATTACATAAAATTAAAATAAATAAGATCTTTAAAAAATAAAGTTACACTCTCAAAAGAGTGAAGTTACACGATAAAGGACTAAAGTTACATAATTTATTCCTTTAATGTATTAACTTCAAATTATTAGTTTATAAAAGTATATTAAATTAACTATATTAGTAGTGTAACGTTTATCAATTTTTATGTAACTTTAGTCCAAATTTATGTAACTTTTATAAATTTTTATGTAACTTTTGTCCAAATTTATGTAACTTTTGTCAATTTTACTGTAACTTTAATCGAATGTTTCATAACTTTAGTTCAATTTTAAATATATTAATTGAAATTTATACAAATTTAGTAATTTTAGTCTTATTTTGTGACTATTGTCATTTAACTTTTGTCAAAGGCGACCACCACACCCCACCACCTCTACCACCACACCATCAAAACCCTCCTGTATAACTCGAAAAATACAACCCAAAAAAATCATTCTCACAAAACCACGGTGGAGGCCGAGGGAGGCCGTAGGGAGGCCGAGGGAGGCCGTAGGGAGGCCGGAGGGAGGCCTGAGGGAGGCCGGAGGGAGGCCGAGGGAGGCTGGAGGGAGGCCGAGGGAGGCCGGAGGGAGGCCAAGGGAGGACGAGAGAGGCTGGAGGGAGGCCGGAGGGAGGCCGAGGGAGGCCGGAGGGAGGACGAGGGAGGACGAAGGAGGCCGGAGGGAGGCCGAGGGAGGCCGACGGACGTGGTGGCAGTGGTGGTGTTGACTGTTGAGTGATTGTTTTTTTTTTCAGATCTGAAACTTTAGAGGGATGAGAGGAAAAGAGATAAGTGGGAGAAAAAATGGGTAGGTTATGAGAGAGGGGTTAGGGTTTGGTTGAGTTTTGGATGCTTATATATTAACCATTGTTTTTTTTGTTTTAATCTAGACTATTCATTTGGTAGATCTAATGGTGTACAATAGGACTTAGGGACTCATAAAAAAACTGGACTTACCTGAACCTGACTTTTTGAGTCCACCCTATCTTTTTGAGTCCACCCTATCTTTTTGAGTCCGTGAGTCCAGGATACAATATCACAAGTTATACTGAACAATATCACGGGATATACTATACAATATCACACTACTGAACCACTTTTTCGCGCCCTATTACTAGATTTTTTTTCTCATACTTTTTTTTTCACACCAATTGATTTTAATACCGAAGCTCTGACAAACACCATAATGTTTTCGCCCTTTCATGCCGGAAAGTCACTATTGTCGGCGTTTCACCAGAGTTTATTGTATATAGCTTTTTTTTATCCCATTTCCTCTTTACATATCATCTTTGCTTCCGGCATTCTTCTTCATAGCCGACGCCAATGATAATTTTTTGTGATGGGTGGTGGTGTGAGCTCCGAGTAAGTATAATGTGTATGGGTGGAGGAATATGGCGACTGGAAAGAAAACATGAGATAAATAATGGGTAACGATGATAGTGGATAAATGATTGCTTGTTTCATCTAGGTGTTTGGATTGTGACCGGTATTGATGGGTTGGGTGGTCGTCGTCAATGGCGAGTAATATGACATCCAATTTTTTTAACCTTTATGTGCTGCTCTTTTTTTCGTGATACTGTTTAGTATAACCAGTGATATTATTTTGTGTAATCAGTGATATTGTATAGCTGGACTCACGGACTCAAATATTTAGGTGGACTCACCGGATCCCACCTCTCTCTCTATATATATATATAGAGGCAAGATCCGGTGAGTCCACCTAAATATTTGAGTCAGTGAGTTCAGCTATACAATATCACAGATTATACAAAACAATATCACTGATTGAACTATACAGTATCACGAAAAAAAACAACACAAAAGGATTAAAAATATTTTCTGTCATACTACACACGGTTGGCGACGATCACCCACCCACCAATAACGATGACATATCCAAGCACCAAAATGACACAAGCACACAATTATCCGACACCGTCGTCACCCATTATTTATCCCATGTTTTCTTTTCTATCTTCGTATTCCTCCACCCATACACATTAATCTTACTCGGAGCTCACACCACCCTCAATTGCGTCAGTTATGAAGAAAAATGAGGGAGGCAAAGAGGCTTAGTAGAGAGGAAATATGATAAAAGAAGCTCTATACAATCAACTTCGGTGCAACACCAATAATAGTAACGTTCCGGCATGCAAGGGTGAGAGATTGATGGTGTTTGTCGGAGTTTCGGTAGTGGAATCAATTGATGTGAACAAAAGTATGAGAAAAAAAAAGATAGTAATAGTGCACGAAAAAGTTGTTCAGTGGTGTGATATTGTATAGTATATCCCGTTCTATTATTTAGTATAACTTGTGATATTGTATCATGGACTCACGGACTCAAAAAGATAGGGTGGACTGACATGATCCTAATTCTATATATATAATATTATATATATAAAATTAGGATCATGTCAGTCCACCCTATCTTTTTGAGTCCGTGAGCTCATGATACAATATCACAAGTTATACTAAACAATAGCACGAGATATACTATACAATATCACACCACTGAACCACTTTTTCGCGAAGTATTACAATTTTTTTTCCTAATACTTTTTTTCAAACCAATTTTTTTAGCCCTTTTGTGATGTTTTTTTTCGTGATACTGTTTAGTATAACTAGTGATATTGTTTTATGTAATATGTGATATTGTATAGCTGGATTCACGGACTCAAATATTTAGGTGGACTCACCGGATCTTGCCACTAAATATATATATATATATATATATATATATAGAATTGGGATCCGGTGAGAACCACTAAGATAATGAGAACCGTGAGAACTCCGCCTTACGAAATTTATTTTTAAAAAATAAGGACATTTTTGGGTTCGGCGTATAATTTTATGGCTAGGTAACATACATCTTGGTCGAAAAAATATAAGTGACTGACAGAAATTGAAGTGAAATACGATTTATTAATTTTCATGCACCTAGTAGGCAGTTTCATGCATCTAACAATTTTCATGCACCTGGTGCTCATTTTAATGCATCTTGAGCCCATTATTTTCATGCACCTAGTAGCTGTTTTCATGCATGTAGCAATTTTCGTGCACCTAGTGCTCGTTTTCACGCATTTAGAGTAAATTTAGTGCACAAATTAAATTTATGTACATTAAGTACATATTTTTTTAATATAATCAATAAATTTTGTTTAGTTACTGCAAGTATTTTGCTTGAATAAACTAAACTAATGGTAAATGATCCAAAAAAACTTTCGAAACAAGATTTGGTGGAGATTTAGTGAGGGTTCTCACAGTTCTCATTATGTTAGTGGTTCTCACCGGATCCTGACCCTATATATATATATATATATATATATTATATATATATATATATATATACATTTTAGTATGAATGAATATAGAAATTATATTGAAAATTAATGAAACTTACATGAAAAACAGCATCTCTAGCTGCAATAGCAAGAATATCTGCACAAGAGACGACATTTGGGCAAGCCTTCTCTAATCGACCTTTTATTATGTCTATCACATGAAATCCTCTTAGCGACTTATCATTTGGTGTTGCCGTTTTTTCACCCGCAAATTTTGCATTATCATCTAGTAACACTGACCCATCACATCCCTATCAGATCACAAATTACCTTATTATACAGTATTAATGTAAAAAAACTTAATATAGACTTAGCCAATGATTGAATTGCATGTCTTCAATATTTGTTTACCTTTCCTAATCATTCATCGTAAAAATTTCTTTTCGTAAATGATAAACAAATGATAGGAACAACTTGTTATATCTTAGAAAATGGTACTGGTTACCTTCTGTCTTAAATACAAAGTAGATTACATTTATCCAAGCTTTTTCAAAGGCGAAATATGAGTATCTTCAACAAGACTTGTAATGTTTAGTTAGTGTATTATTAGCTTATTCAAATGTCGTGGTATTGCGAAATCAAATTATATAATTCCAATCTGTTTTATGCGAATAAAACATAAAAAAAATAGATATGTTTTTTGAGAATTCAAGGACTAATGAAATTTTTTAATTTGAGGAAAATGAGGATTATTAATTCTAAGGCCTACTAGTTTTCACAATTTAAAAGCCTTATGACTCAATTCTAAGCGTAGAGTCCTCCGATGCCGGATTATAATAATAGGTGCAAAAAAGCGGTCACATGCAAGTGAGACAGTGGATTTCATCGTAAAACCAATTGGTGATAGAAAGAGTAGTTCACTCACTTATAAAATAGCTCCTTCACTCTTCTTCTACTGAGATGGGAGAATACTCCAACACACACATGGAAAGGCCGTTTATTTCCCCACAAAAATAAATAAACTACGTCGAAAAATAACTCACATTGACAAAACAATCATGGAAATGAAGCCGTAACAAGGAGGCAGCCATTCGACTGTCGTTCCTTAGAGCTTCGACAACCACGTCATGCACGATATGTAACGCTTGTGGACAAGAAGAATAGTAGTGATCGACGGAGAGCCGAGCTTCAACGGAAAGACTAAGAATCAGAAGAATAGCACATACACTAGGTATTAGATTGTATAAAGAAGCCATGACTAGGCAAACGAAGTTAAGTTGAAAGAGGAAAATCAACTTGTTAGTTGTTACACTCTCTCTATATATAGAGGGTTGATCTGCGATTAATTAGTACATTAAGTGGAGTAAAAAGAGTACTAAAAATACATAAGAAAGTAAGGTAGTGAGAAGTAAGCACGTTTGTATTGGATCTAAAATTAGGGAGGAAGAAATAATACAAAGACAGTTCTCACATGGTATTACGCATATATTGACATACTTGTGGTGTCTGTTAAGTCTAAATTGCTAGGGAGCGGATCCTCTGTCGTGACCTCTTTTTACAACAAAGGTCTTATGCCTTATTCTTTGCTTTCCACGTTCTTATACTATAATTTATTCCCTCTAGTTTCTTCTATTTTTCTTAATTTTCCCTTTTACGAGTAATTCTGTTATTTCTCTTCCATTTTGATCCGGTTAGCTTCATCAATTATTTTGTAGATGAGGTGAACGAAATTAAAAAGAGGTTTCATTGTGACAACCCTCGCGAAAGCATAAAGATAAATGAATAACATGCAGCGGAAATTAGTGAAATTTTGATAGTTTTTAAGATATGATTCGCAAATATTATCAAAAGACGAAATCCAACATAAACAAAACAAGTAGTAGTGTCGAGGAGGTCGACTAATCACTACAAGGGAGACAACGATCCCAAAAATACAAATAACGCTAATAATAAGAGAGCCTAAGCGGTAAGAGGTAATCATCGTGAAACGACGCTCGCTAGCTTACACTAGTCTCAACCCCAAGTAGCACCGACCTAAACCTGTACATTCATGAAACATGAACGCCACAGTCAGTGGGGAGTAACTCCGGGTTCTCCCAGCCATATCACATGTAAACACACATAAACGACAATTAAACATGTAGAAACGCATGTACAAGTGAATCATGTAAAGTACAAACATACATTTCAAGATAATATGATATAAGTATGTGAAATACCAAACAATAAGCATCATGTATGTTATGAATCGACTCGGGAATGACACCCTTAGGCAACTATATACACACTAGGGCTTGCATCTCACCGTTAGTGGCATATACTTGATAAGGTAGAGACTCGACATACAAACCAATTCAATCATCTATTTCATGCAAGAATCCAACTAAATGTTCACATATGATTCAAACTTATAAACAACCATCCAAACATACGAATATAGTAACATAACTCTCACGGTAAATGACATGCACGAGCATCATGTACAATAGCAAGACAAGTCAAAGGAAGTCCACGGGATAAGGCTTTTCCCTGAACCGCATACGATGAGGCATTTCGTATACTCATGACCTAGACAAACATGTCCACGGGGTAAGGCGTTCCCCTGAAATGTGTGCGATAAGGCGTTTCGCACACACAAGACTCTAATCCTCTCGGTAGGACGACGATATTAATACGATCCTAGTCTAAACCTGGCCAGACTCTCGGGATAAGATATTTCTCGATTCGACATGTGGTATGACGTGCCACATCCAAGACTCGATCAACACAGAGGACGTCGAGTACCCCAAATTCGGCTAAACCACACGTGGTATTGAGTCATCATATGCACACAGAGACTAAGTTAAGCATTTTCATATTAGTTTATTAATACATCATTGCATTATTTCACATCATATAGTTTCAAACTTGGTCACATATCATATATATGCACATTGTTGATGATATGATCACTCAAAGAAAAGGTGCAGTATTTTCAACCGCAAAAGTGACAAGTTTACTAGAAGTGAAGATGCACGAAGTACAATCTTCATATTATGAGTTTTGAAGCAATCAACCATAGTCAATCAAGTACGATGATAGCAATTTCCAACATCGAGAAACTTTGCTACCTCGTGAGTAGCAATGGCGTTTTACAAGTGATGTAACCATCAGGGGGAGTGTGCACGCGTTGTACTCTTTTTCCTTATCTAAGGTTTTGTCCCACTAGGTTTTCCATAGAAAGGTTTTAACGAGGCAGCTTATTAATTTGCGTGTAGAGGGACAGTGTACTCTGCTTTTCCCTTACTAGTGTTTTTCTTATAGGGTTTTTCTAGTAAGGTTTTAACGAGACATGTTTTTCAGTAATGTAAATCGAAAGGGGAGTGTTATGAAACGTATTATGTGGATGTCCATTGGACTTTATGGTCCATTATGTAATTAGGTTTCTAACATGAAATGTATTATATATACCCTGAATGAGATGAATATATTAACCTCTATTGAATCTCTCCCCCCTCTCTTAACCTATTCTCTCTCTATTTTGTGCTATACAGTTTCTTCTATTTCTTATTTTATAACATTAACATCGTTAAAGATGATATTGTCTATAAAGTGTACAGTTATATTGAAAAAAGTTTCTCTCGGCTTATTGAATGAGTAATCAATTACGGAGTAATTTGGATTGTGATAAATGCCTATATGATGACCACATGAATAGGAACTCATACATTAGTAAAGGCGACTTTTTTAATGGAGGTTAAGATATGGGAAAAGTCTGACCATGGTCTCTTTTTCTTTTCTCTTTTACTATGTTGCTATCTTTATCATGCTTTAACACAAAAGGGAACTGATGCCAAAGGAGCCTAGAGTTCTCACATATATAGACATATAGTCGAATGTCTATCAGACTATAAGACTTAAGCAATATTAGTAAATGCTAATCACACAGTCATCATAAGAAAGGCAAACTAAAGCTAATAAATACCGAGTAGGTACCTTTTTCTCTTTTTTTTATGTCTCAACGTACTAAAGTTTTACTCTTGTTAAAAAGAAAAAAATAAAAGAAATGTTCGTTACACATATTTCTTCCTGTAAATTTAAAAATTTTGGTATTTTCGAATTTTCTTATTAATTATTCACAATAACACACAATTTATGTTGGTATTAAAGTGTGCATATACTCCGTATAAGATTACGAAAAAGAAATGAAATAACGTGTACAAAAAATAATGAAAAAAAGAAAAAAGAGCTAAGGGTTCATATTTGGCCATCTACAATGACGTCTAATTTCGGTAGGAGCTGCATTAGGAGGGCTAATGGCACCCATTTTAATCATTGCTCTAGAAAACCTTGTGAAAAATAAGGAAACATCCCTTGAATATTTTCTGACAATTGGATCAGCCTTATTGCTATGATACAGCTCTTGATCTGAGTGAAGTAAACCCTTCTTTGTCAACAAATTCTTGTAGTATAAATTGTCAAAACGTGATGGACTTCTGAAATCCATTTTCTCTAAAACGCTGTCGTTTCCCACTCTAGGACACTTTTTTCGTAGTGTTTCAGCAAACAAGGGGTCAATGTCAACGTCTCCGTAGATTCTTGGTCTAAATGATTTACATCTAGCGTATCCCAACGTGTGTGCTCCTATATATATAGTCACAATAGTAATATCGATTAGTACTTACATGACTTGACTATATCATGAATGTCTAACATAATGTATGAGAAATAACAATTCATTTCATTTGGCTTCTATCTAGATCAACTCATATAAGTTACTTCTTAATTACTACTATTAGTAATGTAATGTTTGATAATCTGACATGTCTAACAAAACGTTTATGGAGCTTCGTTTATATCATGCATGTCTAACAAAACATTACTGTGCATTTCAATGAATAAATTATACTCGTAAGTTATAACTCGGTCCTTGGACTCACTGAGTCATTGATTGAGTGTATGTACTTCCGTACGAGATTACATGTTTTCAATCGTGGGTCACTTTAATTTACTATTTATTTCAAGAACCGTCACCAATGTGTGGATATACGCTCTAGTAAAATACTGCGTTTGTGAGTTCCTTCCTTGGATATTGAGGCCCGTCGAATTGGGGGTTAACTTGGTTCTAAGAATCGTGCCCAAACGGCAATGAACCTCAAATATATACTCGTATTTCTTTATGCACAGTAAAAATCGTAACAAATTCTTGTCCTAATTGTTGCAATATTTCCATCTCTCTTGTGTGGCCAAGGATCAGTTCTTTTGCAACGCACTTTTTTACTTGCTCTATAGTAATGTAGTTAGTGTATAAGTAGATCCCTACTATATTTAGGAAAATGGTACGGCAACACCCAGTATATGGAATACAAGTTGGATCGATGGGGAAACTCCTCCAAGAATTACTAGATTTGGTTTTGAACCACCGCCCTTAATGTGTGATCTTAGGATAAAAGATCTCATCTTGCCTTCATTAAAATGGAATGATGACCTTATTAACGATCTATTTCCTGATCTATGGGGGGAGAAAATTAAAGCAATACCGATATGCCCGTCCAGCAATGAAGACTTCATTTATTGGATTCATACGATATCAGGGGATTATACAACTAAGAGTGGATATGCTTATACTTTAAACCTCTATTTAGAAAAGCACGGTAAAGATAAAGATAAAGGAAGATTTAACAATATGGGAAGAAAATTTTGCAAATTAAAACTTTGGCTGTTAAGGATACTGGAAGGCTGGAAAACTCTCCTATGGAAAATACTAACTCAGTCTATACTGGTCGGGGCAGAGTTTAAGAAGAGAAGCATTATTATTGATTACTCATGTCCGATTTTTAACAATCTAGGATCCTTAGAGACCTCTACTCATTTATTTCGGGATTGTGAGGTTATTCAAAGAATATGGGCAGACTCTTCTCTGGGCATTCGAACTGAGAGCAATATATCTCTACAAATTGAAGATTGGATTATCAATTGGATCAAGTACCTTGATTCTCACGATTATAAAGGAAGAGGAACGACTACTTTCATTTCTATCATATGGACTATTTGGATTTTACGTAACCAAAAAGTATTCAACCATACCGATTTCTTGTTGCAGTTTTTTATTAGATTACAAGGAAACGCTCTAGATTCGGTCCTTCAGGCTTTTGATGACAATAACATTTCTGAAATTATTTCTTTAGAAGGGATAAGGGAAGACTCAGATACGCTCAATGAACACATAAGAAATTATTACCCATTCTTCATAATAGGAAATGGTGACTCATGTCCCATTTATCGCTTAAAAGTGGATGCAAGCTGAGTTTCTTCTTCTCAAGCATGTATCGGATGGGTAGTTTACGATGATAAAAAAAATCAAATTTACAGCCATGCGGGAAAAATCTGTGCACAGAATGCAACTCAAGCAGAAGCGTTGGGTATCCATGAGGTCGTCAAATAGGCTTATTACTCCAGAATAACCCATCTTCATGTGTCGTCGGATTGCCTTACAGTCTTATATCAAATTGCAGGAGTGGAGCGTCGTCAGCATAGGATCATTAGCATTCTAAGAGATGTGGAAACTATCTTTCCTTACTTTCACTGTATTTGCTTTAGTTTTATCCCGCGCTCACTCAATAGTGTAGCCCACGAGCTAGCTAAACGAGCTCGGGTTTTGTAGTTAATTTAGTTTTACTGCTGCCAAAAAAAAAAAAAAAAAATAACAACCAGTATCGTCGGATCTCAGCAACACTTTGTCACATATTTTTATGTATGTCCACCATTTTAGTGGTTCCTTACATATAAGTCCACCCTTTTTAGTGGTCACTTACATTTACATGTGAAAGGCTGCGACGAATTTAGGCGACACCGGGTGTCGAAATCTCATATACACTATATTTAATACATTGTCGATTGATCTTTTCTTTTAAAATAAATGTTCCAAGTATTGGTTTCATAGTTCATTTGTAAGGTTTGGAATAATTTTAACATTCAAGAATGTAACTTATGCCGTAACATAAATTAGACTGTTCAAAACCGAATAACAACATTAAATGTATCTTTTGTTATAAGAAAAATCGCAATTTGTATTGAGAAATGATTTTCCCAATTATAAAAATGTTAGAGTTTTCATTTGAAAAATGATAACTGACGCCTTGTTTCACTTAGGAGACGGGGTTTTAGAATATGGCCACTCAAAATCATTTGACGGAATTGTTGATTTTCTAATGAAATAGAAATTAAACAGAATATAAGCGTGAAGGACTGAAGAGATTCGAAAATAAGAAAACAAATGGTTAGATATAATACCAGATAGCGCGATGAGATCCTCGAAGGAGAGACCAACAGCCGCAAAATTAGCAGTAAGGACAGTAATATTTGAGAAAGATGAAGGCATATGAATGTTGGCTGCATCTCTACTTGTTATCACTGCGTCTCTTCTTCCTAACTCCACTTCCCATGTTGGCCCTCCCGTCTGAAAATTCACTAAAATTAAATATATATATATATATATACATTTTAGTATGAATGAATATAGAAATTATATTGAAAATTAATGAAACTTACATGAAAAACAGCATCTCTAGCTGCAATAGCAAGAATATCTGCACAAGAGACGACATTTGGGCAAGCCTTATCTAATCGACCTTTTATTATGTCTATCACATGAAATCCTCTTAGCGACTTATCATTTGGTGTTGCCGTTTTTTCACCCGCAAATTTTGCATTATCATCTAGTAACACTGACCCATCACATCCCTATCAGATCACAAATTACCTTATTATACAGTATTAATGTAAAAAAACTTAATATAGACTTAGCCAATGATTGAATTGCATGTCTTCAATATTTGTTTACCTTTCCTATTCATTCATCGTAAAAATTTCTTTTCGTAAATGATAAACAAATGATAGGAACAGCTTGTTATATCTTAGAAAATGGTACTGGTTACCTTCTGTCTTAAATACAAAGTAGATTACATTTATCCAAGCTTTTTCTAAGGCGAAATATGAGTATCTTCAACAAGACTTGTAATGTTTAGTTAGTGTATTATTAGCTTATTCAAATGTCGTGGTATTGCGAAATCAAATTATATAATTCCAATATGTTTTATGCTAATAAAACATAAAAAAATAGATATGTTTTTTGAGAATTCAAGGACTAATGAAATTTTTTAATTTGAGGAAAATGAGGATTATTAATTCTAAGGCCTACTAGTTTTCACAATTTAAAAGCCTTATGACTCAATTCTAAGCGTAGAGTCCTCCGATGCCGGATTATAATAATAGGTGTAAAAAAGCGGTCACATGCAAGTGAGACAGTGGATTTCATCGTAAAACCAATTGGTGATAGAAAGAGTAGTTCACTAACTTATAAAATAGCTCCTTCACTCTTCTTCTACTGAGATGGGAGAATACTCCAACACACACATGGGAAGGCCGTTTATTTCCCCACAAAAATAAATAAACTACGTTGAAAAATAACTTACATTGACAAAACAATCATGGAAATGAAGCCGTAACAAGGAGGCAGCCATTCGACTGTCGTTCCTTAGAGCTTCGACAACCACGTCATGCACGATATGTAACGCTTGTGGACAAGAAGAATAGTAGTGATCGACGGAGAGCCGAGCTTCAACGGAAAGACTAAGAATCAGAAGAATAGCATATACACTAGGTATTAGATTGTATAAAGAAGCCATGACTAGGCAAACGAAGTTAAGTTGAAAGAGGAAAATCAACTTGTTATTTGTTACACTCTCTCTATATATAGAGGGTTCATCTGCGATTAATTAGTAGATTAAGTGGAGTGAAAAGAGTACTAAAAATAGATAAGAAAGTAAGGCAGTGAGAAGTAAGCACGTTTGTATTGGATCTAAAATTAGGGAGGAAGAAATAATACAAAGACAGTTCTCACATGGTATTACGCATATATTGACATACTTGTGGTGTCTGTTAAGTCTAAATTGCTAGGGAGCGGATCCGCTGTCGTGACCTCTTTTTACAGAAAAGGTCTTATGCCTTATTCTTTGTTTTCCACGTTCTTATACTATAATTTATTCCCTCTAGTTTCTTCTATTTTTCTTAATTTTCCCTTTTACGAGTAATTCTGTTATTTCTCTTCCATTTTGATCCGGTTAGCCTCATCAATTATTTTGTAGATGAGGTGAACGAAATTAAAAAGAGGTTTCATTGTGACAACCCTCGCGAAATCATAAAGATAAATGAATAACATGCAGCGGGAAATTAGTGAAATTTTGAAAGTTTTTAAGATATGATTCGCAAAGATTATCAAAAGACGAAATCCAACATAAACAAAACAAGTAGTAGTGTCGAGGAGGTTGACTAATCACTACAAGGGAGACAACGATCCCAAAAATACAAATAACGCTAATAATAAGAGAGTCTAAGCGGTAAGAGGTAATCATCGTGAAACGACGCTCGCTAGCTCACACTAGTCTCAACCCCAAGTAGCACCGACCTAAACCTGTACATTCATGAAACATGAACGCCACAGTCAGTGGGGAGTAACTCCGGGTTCTCCCAGCCATATCACAAGTAAACACAGATAAACGACAATTAAACATGTAGAAACGCATGTACAAGTGAATCATGAAAAGTACAAATATACATTTCAAGATAATATGATATAAGTATGTGAAATACAAAACAATAAGCATCATGTATGTTATGAATTGACTCGGGAATGACACCCTTAGGCAACTTTATACACACTAGGGCTTGCATCTCACCGTTAGTGGCATATACTTGATAAGGTAGAGACTCGACATACAAACCAATTCAATCATCTATTTCATGCAAGAATCCAACTAAATGTTTACATATGATTCAAACTTATAAACAACCATCCAAACATACGAATATAGTAACATAACTCTCACGGTAAATGACATGCACGAGCATCATGTATAATAGCAAGACAAGTCAAAGGAAGTCCACTGGATAAGGCATTTCCCTGAACCGCATACGATGAGGCATTTCGTATACTCATGACCTAGACAAACATGTCCACGGGGTAAGGCGTTCCCCTGAAATGTGTGCGATAAGGCGTTTCGCACACACAAGACTCTAATCCTCTCGGTAGGACGACGATATTAATACGATCCTAGTCTAAACCTGGCCAGACTCTCGGGATAAGATATTTCCCGATTCGACATGTGGTATGACGTGCCACATCCAAGACTCGATCAACACAGAGGACGTCGAGTACCCCAAATTTGGCTAAACCACACGAAAGAGGCAGAAAGATATCTATAGTCAAAAGTCAAGCTAGTACGCTACATGCAATGACACCACCTCGCAAGGATACAACATTTGACGGTCGGGTCGATCAACACATTGCGTTCACCTCCTAACAACGTCGTCATATCCCCACTAAAACATGCATACAAGCATCAAGGATACACCCCATCGCTCCGACATTCCAGTCTAACGAGGATAAGGGTGTAGCCGGGAAATGAGAATTCAAAGCACTCAACGCGTAGTGCTCACATCAATACATAAGGTAAAACCGACTCAAGAGGGGGCATATCAAAAACTGTCACAAAACATGTGATATAAGCATGTGAGATCTAATATATTCTAAACATGAATATTTAATGTTATTACTTAAGTTTATAAGATAAAAAACCATACAAACTTTTACATGTGAAGACAAGTGGAGAAGAAATAGGAAAACGTCACAGGAAGTGCCAGCCGGCCAGGTGGAGCGACTGCCGGGTAGCCGGCTGGTACCACATGAACACTTAACAACAACAATACATTACAGGGGATCCCCAGCCCGTGGGTGTGACCGACTGCCGGCTACCCGGCTGGGGTCACAAGGCAAAATGAGAAAAATGTAGAAAAGGGGAAGAGGGAAAGTCTCAGCCGGTGAGACCGGCTGCCGGGTGGCCGGCTGAGAGACGCATCATATTAAAATATCGACCAAACATACAGGTGTGTCCAGCCACTTGGGGGGACCGGCGGCCGGTCGACCGGCTGGGACTCACACGTCCCCAAAATCGTCCAATTCACATCAGGATGTTCCTAGCCGGTTGGTGTGACCGGTGGCCGGTCGGCTGGCTGGGACAACAAGCTCGAAAATCAAATTCAACAACAACCAATACTCCAAATCCTTTGACACCCAATTATTTCAAACACATTTATCAACCACAAACCACATTAATGCATTCTAAGCATATCCAATCATTAGACAAGATCAATTAAAGCACATTAATTGTTCAACTCAAGTTCAAACATGATAAGTAGACCTAATTAACAAGGTAAGTGTAACTTAGCATAAGATTAGTGAAAGATAAGCATAGGAGATGAATTCACACATATGAATGAACAAATATCACATTTCCACATGAAACTAAGGTAAAGATTACATCTTTCACTAATTAAAACTACAATTAAAACATTAAAACATATTACGATATCCAGTAACCCTTCACCGTTACCTTTTTGCATCTTCACTCGTCTTCTAGCTCTTCCTCCACTAGATAGTAGTGCTTGTCGGGATCTTGAAGGCCACCTCCTACAAATTGATATAGAAAGATGACTATTTCACCTTGAGAAAAAGTTGAGAAAACGAAAGTGACAAAGACGGGATTTTTATTACCTTAAAAGAAAGAGAAGAATAAAAGAAGAAGAACTAGCCAAGAATTAGTGAATTTGAGTAAGAACTGAGTGGAATATGGGAATATTGTGTTGTTCAACAATGGTAAAAGTATGTAAATTAGGGTTTTTGGTGTTTGGTGAGGATGAAGGAGGGATATGTTTGCTGAAAAGTTAAGTGAAAAATTGAGTGTGTGTTGGTCTAGGTTGAGTGAGTAGAGAATGGAAGACGCCCAACATGTGACACAAGGCGTAACTCAAATAAAATTCTGAGTAGAGTTCGATTATGGACTCGTATTTGGTAGATTAGACACGGAAAGCTAAGTTCTAATCTAAATCTAAAATTAGGCTAACTTAAATTAATATAATATTATTAAATTTCGGCGGCTAAGATTACGGGTGTTACAATCACCCTACCTTTTAAAAAGTTTCGCCCTCTAAACTTGAGCGAAAGAAGGATACCTTAATCGAATAGGCTTGGATACTTAGCACGCATACTAGATTCCGGTTTCCATGTCTCTTCTTCAGCATTACCACATCTCTACAAAACCTTCACTAATGGCACCACCTTGCTTGTCAACTTTTTGTCCTTGCGATCTAGAATGCGGATTGGCTTCTTTTCAAAGGACAAATTTGGTTCGAGTTCGGGAATTTTGGCTTGAAGTGTGACAACCCTCGCGAATGCGGAAATAAAACATACAAGTATGTGATTTAATTAGCGGAAAATACGGTATTTTAAAAACCTTTTTACATGCAAATAGAAAATACGAGGAGTGTCAAATAATACAAACCAAAGTATGAAATACAACAAAGAGACGTAGTCTCTCAAAATGTTTCAAACATCAAAGTTATTAGCAACTAGCTAAACAACGTCTAGAGGTGATTCATCCAGGCCAACGCCCGCTAGCTCACACCCGAACCCACAATACCAATCAAAAAGCCATCCATGCAAGCAACATGTTCATCCATGAAAAACATGAACGCCACAATCAGTGGGGAGTAACTCCGGGTTCTCCCAGCCATATCACATTAAACGTACATAAAAGGAAATACAAAAGTAGAAGCATGCATATACAGATATACATGTGAAATACGATAAGGATAGATAGGCAATTCAATATATAATGATAAGAGCATATGGAATACAAATCCGAATCCATCATGTTATACAAAGACTCGGGAAAGACACTCTTAGGCAACCGAATACGCTCACTAGGGCTTGCATCTCAACGTTAGCGGTATAAGTTTGATAAGATTGAGACTCGACAAACAAACC
>JAIUZE010016788.1:0-25430 GCA_022085475.1 Heliosperma pusillum
CACATGATAGGAAATGTTTCCGTGACGGTGTAATTGTATGATATATGTTGTGTTGACTAAGTACCCATAGAGAATTATGAGTATATGGCGTCTTGACCATTCTAATTCTAAATGAGTATCTTGGACCATGACATAGATAGGTCGTACTGTCTTTAACGAGTATATGTTCACCGTCGATAGCTTTTGTGTCCCGGCTTGGTGGGTTTATATCCAAGGCGGGGCATGGTTGCCTAAGAGTTCCACTTGGGGAATGGAGCCAGCTTAAGTACTAGCCATCTCTGCTTAGGGGGTCGCCTAGTAGAGTTTCTCATGTACGGTTATGTCATGGGACGGGGAATGGAATAGCTGTTGTCGGGGCTTGTAGTTCTTGATCAGTCTAGGACTAGGATGTGTCCTACCTTGTGGTATAGCCTCGAGTGTACAAAAGTCGTCTTATGACTGTCCTAGAACTTATGCCTGTTTGTAGACGTATTGGTCTTTCATGTTTGTATGATTCTATGAATCTTAGAAGGTGAGATGCAAGCCGGCTAAGGTTGATAGAGTGTGGATTACCGGTTGTTAACTGATTCACATGATTACGTGTTGATTAGGGTTTGAGTGTATCATGGCCACGTTACAGGGTAACCTCTGAGATAGCATACCAGCTTCCCTACCTCTTGTTATATTTTATTATCGGTTTCACATGATAGCTTTCATATGATAGGTTATATGTTAGTTAATTGTTTCATAACATGAAAAGCATATCATATATGTTTAAGTTTTGTATTTTCCATATACATTGCTTTTATGTTATTAATGTTTAATTAAACTCGACATTTCGTGGCTGGGAGAACTCGGAGTTACTCCCCACTGACTGTGGCTTCCGTGTTTATATTTAACGCGGTTGGCAGGTTTGTGATGCATACATTGGGTACATTGACGAGCTAGCGAGCGAAGTATTTACCTTGGACCTATATTCGGTTCTTTAGGATTGTATATTATTATACACTCTTTTATTTCAGTATTTATACGGGAGATATGTCTCCCGTCTTGTATATTTCTTTTGTTCAATATTATTTCCGTTTTGTAATGAACCTTTTTATTTAAGACACCTTTGTTATGTATTCTCATCTTTTATTTAGTTAAATTATTATTTTTTTCTTTCCGCAAATTTGAGGGTGTCACAATGTCGCTGAACATGTAGTTTAGCATTCAATTAGGTTAAATAGGATTTAGAATCGATTACATGTGAAGACAAATAAATCATTAAATTCAATGCTTAAATAAAGCTATAAAAGAATTACAACGATTACAACGGATCTCGGTATTTATGTCGGAAATATGCCCAAACGAAAGGTGTAAAGAAAAGGAAAAGAATAAAAGACTAAACAAGCAGATTAGCAGCGATACTAGAATTAATAATCAATTAATTAGGCAATTATGGCTACGTCGGAGCGAATAAGGAAGATCAGAGACAAAATCCATCGCAAAACAGGCGCAGCGTGTGGTGCGTCCTCTGGAAGAGGCGCAGCACTCTGTGCGTCCGTTCTTGAGTTGGGTTCTGGCTGTGAAGCCAGAATCGCAATCAGTTAGCATTCATTTTTTTATTTACGGTTGATTATTGATCTATAAGTAAAAAAAAAGGTGATTTGATTTATATTAATTACACTAATTTGTATCAAAGACGAATCATAGAAATTAGATATGGACACATAATTTTATCTTTTTCCAAAGTGGAACACTTACAAGTTATACATCTTTGGATTGAAGCTACTTTCTTCACATAAGTTTATAAGACGTTATACTATATACTCTAACATGCATGGAGTATTTATACTTCTTAACTTTGATATCAAATATAATCAAATTTGTGTGTAAACTATGGACTAAATGGTGTAATAAAGATATAAATAAAAGTCACCTAATGAAATACTTAGTTAGAATAAGCAACAAACAGCTACTTTAAACACTTTGAGAAAACTTTTCTTAACCGTTGCAAAAAAAACACTTTTTAGAAAAATATTTAACATCTACAACTCAAAATTACAAAGCGAATAAGCAAAACCAATATGAACGCATAATAATCGTAATATGAAATTATATATAAGCATGTGAGCTATATATAATTAATGGTCAAAGTTAATTTGAACCCATAAATCAATAGTTCGTCTTACTTGTGACGAGCATATTCGTCACATCAATATGACGGACAAATCACATTGCATCCCCTCTTGTTCTCCCTCTTTCCTCCTTGTAAGACGGGATTCGACTCGTCACAAGGTTGTAACATGATATTCAGACATAAAAATTCTTGTAGCGGAAAATACGGACACAGTCGTACAATCTCGTCTAAATCTAGTCAGTCCTAAAAGTAAAAAAAAATTATGACAACTTTAGAAACCACCGATTAAATCAATTTCCAACCGCTAAGTCTCAAAATGTTCTCTATTTAATGCCTTATTCAAAATGTCAGCCCATTGTTTTTCCGTACTATAAAATTAAAATCTGATGTTTCCCTTTTCTACTTGGTCTCTTAAAAAATGATGTCTAACTTCAATGTGTTGTACACGAGTGTTGCGCGGGAAGAAACATCACTAAACCCCCAATTACCGAACACGAAAAGCGCCTTCTAGATAAAGGAGGAGAGATAAGAAGAGGGCCGATGAAACGTCGATGAAGATGAAAGGTTGGGAATAGATGAAGATGTGAGTGGATAAGAATAAGCATAATATTTGATTTTTTTTTCCAAGTTTGAGCTTTATCCCAGCCTATAGTTTTCTTTTGATATGATTTTGTTTAGGGTATGGTACGTATTTGATCATCATGTTGTATACGATACCTATTTGATTTATAATATTTCTTAAAATTTACCACGTGGTTGCTCCAAAAATACTTCTTCTTCCAAATATCCTTTAAGGATATGCTTTCTTAACGTCCATTTGAAGTAGTTTAAGTCTTTTGTGAGCTCCAAACGCTATTAATAATCTAATAGCCTCAAGTCGAGTTACAGGAGCAAAAGTTTCATCGTAATCGATCCCTTATTGTTGATTTTATCCTTGAACAACCAATCTCGCTTTGTTTCGCACGATAACTTCTGTATCATCCAACTTGTTTCGGAACACCCATCTGGTGCCATAACTGATTGTTCCTTTGGTCTCGGAACTAAGTGTCAAACTTTGTTCCTTTAAAATTGTTGCAATTCCTCTTGCATGGAAACAATCCAATCTGGTTCAGTGACAGCTTCTTTAATATTTTTGGGTTCAATGGTAGATAGAAAAGATTAGAAGAAGCAATAATTTTTCAATGATCTTCTATTTTGAACACCCTTTCTTAAACTACCAAGATAAAATCCAATGAATGAGAATCGTTATATTTTCATTTCTTAGATGCCTCGGGCGTTTTTCCATTTGAATTCGAGGTAGAAGCTTTAAATATCTCAGAATTAAAAATTGTTCCCCTGAATCTAATCTTGGGGTTGTAGTCGAATCATGTATAACTTTAGATTCATTATCTTGATCTGAATTCAAAGTAATATCTTCATCAGTTATAACATTGGTCTTCATTCCCTTATTTTGAGAGAAAGTTATAGTATCATCAACTGTAAGTTCAACTCTCTAACCTTTATCGCTTAATGCAATCTCAAGTTCAACAGTCGTGCTTACGATTTTCTTGTCTTCTTCATCCAATTATGGAAGATAATCCCTAGATAGTTGAAAATCAGGTTCGTTTCCATCTTCCCCTTTATCTTGTATAGGCTTATCAAAATAGTCATTTTTATCATATATAACATGAGCACTTTCTTCGATGAATAAGGAGCTTTTGTTAAATACTTTATAAGCCTTACTATGATCACAATAACTAATAAAAATGGCCTCATGACTCCTAGTATCAAATTTGCTTAACCTATTTTTGCCATTGTTATGAACAAAGCACTTACTCTCAAAGCACCGCAAGTGAGATATATTAAGTTTACGACCTTTATGGAGTTCATATGGGGTTTTCTTCAATATAGGTGTGATCATAGCACAGCTCTGTAAATAACATGAAGTACCAAGAGCCTCAGCTCATAAATGGTGAGGTAAACCACTACAAAGAAACATCCGTACAGGCCATATCCTCTAGGATTCTATTCATACGTTCAACACCACCATTTTGTTGTTAGGTTCGTGGTGCAGAATATTTATTGTAACACCCCCATCTACCAAAGATCCTTATAAGACCTCCTTAGTAAATTGAGATACTACCATCTCGGTTGCCCGAGGTAGTACATATCAAATAGACAATAACGAAACAATGCTTATTAAGTAATATTTTTAATCACGGTAAGTAAAGTTTATGATAAACTAAATGACAGCGGAAGCTATGACACATTAGCGGCGATCCCCTCAAGTCCCCTAACGCGAGCTCAACGAATTTCATGCTGGTCACCTGCTCACCATTCCCTAATAGATCACAACAGTTTTAGAAAACATTAACGGGGTAACAAACAAGATATGTCGATCAATGTAAAAGACAATAAAAGTAACCATCCAAGTAACAGTAATCGGAGGCCAACCGCAGCAGTCACCTCAGCAGCATCAGGCTACCGCCTCTGAACTGCAAAACCACCTATTGATTTTAGACCGCAGCACTGGACATCAAAATTTCCTCTGGCCATAGTGAGAGTCCTGGATAAATAGTGTGCACACCCCCTCCCAGCGGGAGAGTTACGAGAGGAAAAGTCGGGGTGTGGTTCGTCTCCCGGCGGACCACCAAAAGAGTAACCCAGTAACCACCCAAAATCCAAATCTCCTAACACCATCATCATCAACAAGTAAAAACATTCACAATTCTTATTACAATGACTTAACATATAAAGTATCGAGTAGGAAAACCCTTCCTTGTAAGTAAATCAGCAACCAATCAAGTAACAATCAGAAATCTTCTTCTACAAAGCCCCCCCCCCGCTAAAACATGTAATTAACATTAAAATCAATACCTGTAAAACCTTCCCTTTCCCCCAATTCAAATAAATTTCTACACTACCCATAACAATAATAAATCACAAGGATAGGTCACTTACCAATGGAATCAACAAACTAATACCTCTTAATTATCGTTAATCAAACCGCCCGATAAAACCCTTCAGACCGGTGCACTCAGTCGAGTGCAAGAAGCACTCGGTCGATTACACCACACTCATTCGAGTGCACTTCCCTCGACAGAGTGCCAACTAGGCAGAAGGCTGCCTAACTGACACACCAACCACACTCGGCCGAATAAACTGTACTTGGCCGAGTACACAGCCCACTCGGTCGAGTGACCCCTACTCGACCGAGTACAGGGTACTCAGAAATACGAAGTATTACAGTTTTCTCTCCTTAAGAACGAACTTTGTCCTCAAAGTTCACAACCCATACTCATAACGCAACAAGATGAAACATGCCACAACAACACAACAACAAGAAGACCAAACTAATGACCTCTAACCAGCACGAAGTTTCCAACAAACGCAAACAATACATCATCAAAAACGGGTTATTATTGTTATAACCTACACCATTAACCCAACAGAACTCTACAAAAGCTTGATTATCAAATTCGAGTCCATGATCGGTACGAATAGAAACAATTTTAGACTTATATTTGTTTTGAACAAGTTTCATAAGACAAACAAATTCATCAAAAGTCTCATCCTTTGAATTTAGGTATATAGGCTAAACATAGCGAGAATAATCATCAACTAGTACAAAAACATACCTGGATCCACCTTTATTTCTTACCTTCATTGGACGACATACCTCCATATAAATTAGTTCAAGGGCATGAGTCGTGCTTACTAGACTTTTAAGTTTGAAGGATGATCTAACATGCTTGCATCGAGCACAAGTGTCACACATCTTTTCTTGATCAAATTTTATTTTCGTCAAACCTTCAAACAAGTCCCATCTTTCGAGCTTATTCAAAATAGGAGAGCTACTGTGACTTAATATATTGTGCCATAAGCACGGATTATCTAACATAGCTTTCATACACGTAAAAGAGTTAGTAGGAACGACATTCAAGTCCACCGTGTAAACATTTCTCTTGCGATGTCCTTTAATATAATACTACTAGTACACTAAATTATTATACGCCATATGTCTGATAGAAACACAAATTTGTTTTCTTTTGCGCATAATTAAAATATGCTAAGTAGGTTATGCTTGAGACATCTGACTAAATAGACATCACTAATTGCAAGGGAAGATGATATACCAATTTTACTTACACCACTATACCTTTCTTGTTGTCTCCAAAGGTGACCTTAACTCCGTCAAAAGGTTCGAGTGAAAAAAATAGGTTCTTATTTCCGGTCATGTGCCTTGAACATCCACTATCAAGGTACCATCTATGTAGCACAGACACTCCTCCTAATTAGCTGTCCCATGTCGGACACCGTGTCGGACACACGGACACCTATAAAGAAGGACTGAGAGGTTGAAAGACTAAAAGAGATTGATTAGAAGATGAGTGGGGTGGGAAATGAGAATAAATTATAGTTCAAATTTTTTATTCAATTATTAACATTTAATATCAAATACCAATATAAAAATATAATCGTACGTTATTTATAATTATAAAATATATATTTTAATTAAATTTAAATGTCGTGTCCCGTTTCCTAAATTTCAGGAGATGTCGTATCACGTATCTGTGTCCGTGTCGTGTCCGTGTCTGTGTCCGTTTTCGTGCTACCTAGGGTACCATAGACTATTTTCTTTCACGACCACCTATAAGACAATTCAGATACAATGTTTAGGTACCCAACCAAGGTTGGGTCCTTTAATGTTAGTTACCCTAAATATCATATCTTTTCTATTCCAAATTTTTCTTATTGATTTTCGCTTAACATTGAACTGTTATGGAGACGCTCTAGTCTGTCTAAGTTTTTCAAATTGTTGCCTTATGGGTTGAAGTTTTTCCTTAGGCATATTAATTTTCTTTTCATAAGCAAAAGTCATATAATATAACCATCGGTATTCATTGTTTCTTTCTTTTTCCATAACATGTTCATGATTAGGACTCAAGTCTTATTCTTCTTGTGTGTTAGAAGTTATGACAAAATTTATGTTTTTATCCATATCTTTAGTGTGTTTGATACAATTTTCTATGGGGTGAACAATATGACCACGGTAATTGCAAATTACATACTCAGGTAGACTGACATATTTTCTTTTTTTGAAGTCACGCTATAACATTCATGTCCTAATCCCATTTTTATATTATTGTGAGATTGTTCAGTTAGTATATTTAACACGTTTGTGCTACCTTCCCATTTTTTCTTGAACTTTCCTAGAATGCACAAGTAATTCTTTTAGGGATTGGATTTCTTTATGACATTCAGAGTGATCAGGTTCTTCATTTTTAGAGGAGCTACTTTCCTTAAAGTTGTCACGAAAGTTTTGAAAACGTTAATTAAGAACATGGACAACATTGGTGTATTGCTTCTTAATATCAGTTATATGAGCCTTATACTCTTTTAATTGCCGAGATAGAGATACAATTTCCTTCATTTGATCTTAGACTTTAATATCGTTTTAAGTTATTTTAGTCTTTAGAAGTTCATTGACTTTTCTCAAATCTAAGGTTATAACTTCATTAGCTATAACCTTGGCCTAAAGATGTTTGATGTTTCGTTTTAACTCTAAGGTTATAGCTTCATTAGCTATAACTTTTGTCTCAAGAGCTATTTTCTCAGCGTCCGTGGATTTAGAAGTTGTGACTGAATTAGCCATAACTTTAGAATTCAGCTTTCTTGTTCTGGCCTTCAGAAGTTGATTCTCTTGGGCAATATCAAGGATTTTCTCTCTTAGATTTTATATTTCAAGACTTTGATCATTACACTTATCAAGGGCTTTATCAAAGTAATCTATCAAAGCACTTTTAGACAATCTTTTAATTTGCTTTTTAAGACCATTAAAACTTACCTTATCAGTTTCACTATCCGATTCTGATACTCCTAGAAGGCAAAGTTACGATCTTGAGTTGCTACCATAATCATTACTATCAGTAGTTAGGTCAAGACTAATGTTGCTTAAACACATATTTGCAACCTCCTCGTCTTCAGATTCTTCATCATCTTCAGTGTCAAGCTCACCCCAGCAAGATGCTAACATAACTTGCTTGGATTCCTTTTTAGTCTTTTGCCTTTTTGTTTTGTCTTTAATTGTCGTCCATGCAGGACAGTCCCTGATCATATGATCAGTCTCTCCACACTTGAAACATCCTCTATTAGTGAAATATGGTTTTGACTCATTGGACTTCCTGTTAAAGGACTTATTGTTGTTGAACATTTATTGTTTTCCTTTGAAGAGATTCTTTTTAAAACATCTAGAAAATAAAACGTATTCATCTTCAATATCGGATTCACCATCACTGGCTTAGAAAGCTACATTCTTTCCTTTGCTAGATTCATCGTCATACTTATCAAGTAAATCTCATATGCCATAAGTGAACTTATAAGTTCTTGATAGGTGAGAAAAGTAAGCTCTCTAGCTTCTTCAATCACAGTGACCTTGGCTTGCCATCTCTTAGAGAGGCTCATAAGGATTTTCCTTACGATATCCTCAAATTCGAACTTTCTTTTTAAAATTTCAAAGTTCATTTGTGATGCTTGAAAAGCGCGCAAACATGCTATCGATAGATTCTTTTTTCTCCATTTTGAGAAGTTCATATGTACTCCTGGATTAGTGCATCAATTATATGGTTCTTCACAAGAATATTACCTTCGTAGGCTAGTTCAAGACCATCCCATATATCATTTGATATACTACAAGACAAGAAGCGATCAAATTTAGATGAAACCATGCCGTTTTGTAGTAGGGTCACGAGTTTCGAATTTTTCGTAGCCTTTTCGTAGTTAGCCTCAATATAGTCGTCGTGTCCTTTTCATAGGTAATGCCACTGGAAGATGCAACCAAAATTTTATTAGGACCGTTTGGATGATCTTCAAACACTCTCAATCATGTCCATTGATGTAGTGTGTCATCATGTTCTTCCAAAGACCATTGTTCTTCCTTTCAAAGACGGGCGCTTTTAGGTGTATGGAGTCCATTTCACACGTACGCTAAACTAGATTAAAAAAAAAATTAATCAGTCTTTGTGATGTTAGGCAATCAAGAGCACGAGGCTCTGATACCAATTGAAGAGTATATTGATCCTAAATACTCAAGGGGGGGGGGGGTGAATTAAGTATAAGCAAAGTATGTCTACTTTTTCGATTGTTCGAATATGCGTGTGGTATGAAGTACATAGTGTGAATTTATGGATTAAATTCAACTAAGCTTAGTCAAATTACACGAGTGAAAGTAATTAACGTAAGTGAAAGAAAGGAACGCAAGTGACACACGTGATTTTAAAGTGGTTTATTTTCACAAGTCTAAACTTACGTCCACTAGTCAAGATTAATAATTTTAGAACCATACTACAGATTAAAAAGTTTAACAACACACAAATACTACTAACTCTAGCTGTATCTCTATTTTGAGTATTGTAAAATACTCGACTTTCTTTCGTTAATAAGGAAGTGTTTGATTATTCTATTTGTGTTCACACAGATGACATATAAGAACGTATATAAGAACTATATTTCAATAACGATGACCTTAAAACTAATATCAATATAAAGGGCACGACTTTTCAAAAATACTTTCAAATACAAAATAACAATTTTAAACAATTTGAATGCAAATGATACTTTTTAAAGTGGGAAAAGTCTCTTTCAAATGTATGAGATAAGGTATGTATTTATAGTGAAGAGGAGACCTCGCTTTTATGAAATAAAACCCTAGAGTCGTGTTTAACCTTAGATGTCGTGTGATTTAGAGTTTTGTAGGCTACAAGAAATCACAAATTCTCATTTGTGATGAGAAAACCCGTCGCAAACTTGCGACGAGTCAAATCCCCCTCACAAAGAACAAGTGGAGGGGTAAGTGGGGGTAAATGGATCCCCCACTTACCTTGCCACTTGCTCTTTGTGAAGGAGATTTGACCCGTCGCAAGCTTGCGACGGGTCGACCCGTCACAAATAAGACTTATTGAGAAGAAATATATCTCCTATAATTATATTTTATGCAATAATATCGAACAAGATAAACTAATTAAGCAAGGTATCTCTTAGACCTTAACCTAATAGTTTACTTGTAGTAGGATTTTCATATACATAGATGACGGCTCATAAGCCCACCTTATGTATTTAGAAACCCTAATTCAAATATTGGATTGCATAATTAGGGTTTAAGTTTGATGAAAATATACCCTAGATGGCCAACAAGAATAACTCATAAGTTGTCCCATGGGCGTTAACCTATCTAGATGTAAATCATTCAACCATCAAATGAGTCAACATCTAAATCTCGAATCTCACTATACATACATTTATCTTCAAAAGATTTTGATTCAAGCTTTGAAAAGATTTTAAAACTTCACTCACTCAAGTTATTTCTAAACGCAGCATTAAGGAAGAAGACCTACACTATCTTCGTTACTTCACTCACTTCAATGTAGAATGCATCTTGTAATATTGATTAAAAGTTCTTCATCTTGAACTTATCGCAAGCTTCTTCAAGTCGTTGTCAGTGATCTTGAACTTGATCATCTATCAAAGTTATAGTTAAATGACCTATAAATTGGCTTCACCTTCGCTTCACATACCATTAGAGTTATAGCTAAACTACTTATAACTTCAGGTGCCAAACCATGCTTAATCTAATCAAGATTAAATAAACAATTACAATTACAAGTATATATTTTACAAATATAACTATATGGTTCAACATGAAACCAATGAGCTCCGATCCTATTTACATCACTACAACCAATTCATCTTTCTAAATAAAATAATAAGGTACTTCTCCAAACTAGTTAGAAAATAAACGACTAGAATAATAAAATAACATCTTTAACTAGTACTAGGAAACTAACACGCTTTCCTAATCTTATTCAAAAATAAAATAGACTCGACCTAGGAAGCTAACTAATACTCCTACACAGTTTTGGAAACAATGTAGCCAACTCTTTCCTAAGCGCTGCGACGCTGCCATGTTATCATAGTTACTATTCTCGAACCAAGCTTGAAGCCTTTCAACGATTTGGGTGACATTTTGACTATTTTAATATCATTTATATTGTCTGCCACTGCTCCCGCATTATTCCTGTAATACTTGCATCTTGTCCCTGCATAGCTAAGAATGTTGGTTCGCTAGTTGTTGTTGATAATAGCGTTAGCTTTGCTTGTTGAGGGTAGATTTAAACTTCGAGGACGAAGTTTCGAGGACGAAGTTTGTCCTTAAGGAGGTTAGATTTTAATACCAATAAAGTCCGTCAATAAAATAAAAATGAAAATTTAAAAATAATTATAAGAAAGTATTTTAAGAGGCTTAAATCAATAAGAGATAAAATGGAAAAATTAGTAACGTTACAACTATCACTTAATTAAGAATTGTATTCGACCTTGAGTCGATTAATTTAATTATAATTATTATCGTCAAAACATTAAGAGGAACAAAGTGTAAAATACATTCCTTTAAATTAATCTACCAATGATAAATTAAGAAAAGAACATGTATATAATCCTTGTGTCGATAATTGGTAGAATCGTATTCCATTTTGAAGTTCCATAGAACACCGTCTCGTGCATCGTTTTCATGTCGCGAAAACCCGACTCACCACCAACAAATCCCAGCTATAAGTGCACCTAAGATCCTATAGCCACCCTACATTCAATGGACCAATGAGGAAGGAGAATAACTCCCCTTCCCCATGCATGCATGCCGCCACCCCCTCCCCCTTCCCCATGTTCTTTTTATTTTTCCAACTCACCTCACTAACACTCCATAAAACCACATCCAACCTCCCAATAGTAATTAATTCAATATTCAAAAAAAAATATATAGAGAGAGGGAGAAAGAGAGAGAAACCGAGATAAAGAAGAAAGCTTAGGAGAAGGATCTACCATTTCACAAAGTCTTCACTTAGTAAGATCAAATACTTCTTATTTCTGGATTCAAACCTTATTCATCATCTAAAGGAAACTAAAATAAAGTTCTAAAATGAATCACACGAAATTTGTGCATACATGCAAAGACTAGAATAAATAACAAACTTTAAAACACCAAAATCCAAATTTGCATGTGTCAGATCTGAAAACCCAACCTAAACTTGTCCAATGACTGCAAAAAACATATATGTAGTACATTTGAATGTCTATAACACGTATATTAAATTTTGTCTGATTCTCATGTGTTGTTTGTAATTGAAAAATCATACACTAGAACATTATTCTGAACAAATTGAATCTACATGTTCCAATGTTTGAGACTTACAAAGTAACTTAAAAGAAAAATGAAGATAAGACCTTTTATCACAGTAAACTTCATTGAGTATAGATCATGTTAGGCTCTAGAATTAACTTTTTTGAATTTATAATAATTATAAACCATTTAAAAACATTTTATGAGTCATTTCCTGACCACTTGTTAAAGATCAGACCATTAGTCCACCTTAAACATATTCCGGGCTACTGTTGTCAAAATATGAACGATAGTAGACTTATAATAAGAACTATTAGCATTGATTTCGTCCAAAAATATAAAGTATTCGATTTTATATGCTTTTTGTAATACAAAATCACAATCTGGAAAATCTGATAAAACGATGCTCAGTAAATCCTTAGTCAAACACGTACCTTTTTTTTAAAGGGTACTAGAAAATATAGTTATATTAAAAATGAATAATTTGTACTTGACTATGATAAAGTTTAATGAAAAAGAAACATGTTAGCCTTTTGTATATTGATATTTCGACTATTTAAATGCCGAACCAACTCAAAACATTTTTTTTGACTCAGAAACCGTCACATTTTACTAAACTTCCATTTCAGAGGCCTTAGATTCGATTTTTGGACTTTTGAACCTTGACCCTTAAAATTATAAAACTCCTTAAAGAACCCAACCCCACTAGTCTTACCTTAAAAAAAGAAGTAACGAAGTAGTTATGACGAGTCGAAGTTACTGTTGCAAACCTGTGAAACCGCGAAGTGTTTATAAGGTAGTAAAACTTGTGTAAGCCAAATGTATAAGCTCTAAATTACTAAACCAAAGGTATCAACTTGACAATAGACAGTTAACAACTCTGATCACAATCTTAGTTCACTTTCAAAAGGATAAAACTCGGGATAAAACGTTCAAAAGAACTTAACAACATGATAAAAATCAAGCAAAATGCATAGAATCAATTAAGCTAGCTAAGGACCGACTTGAATACTTTAGTAACAAATACTTTATGTGTAATGTAGACTCAGACTTTATAGAAGAAGCGTTACAAGCCCCCTAGGCAAGCTTGTAAGGTAAGGGAACATGTTCCATATATTACCTTTATACTATCAACTATGAATTGAATGTTGGTATGTTTTATAATGCTAAAATGGTTGTGTTGATTTCTTAAAGTGTTGTCCTTGAAATGAATGTTTATGAATTATGATTTGGTTTGACTTTTTGAAAAGGAAAATTGTGTTTGGACATATGAAAAGATTAAAATTTCTCAAAACCAAAACCGTTTTGACCTTTTTGGAGAAGTTGTGAACAATTGTTTGAATTCAATAAAATGAAAGCGATTGCTTGAAAGGTTTTGATGTTAGTTTGAACGGTTTTGGTAGAGGGGTAGGTTGTTCTCAAATTATAAGGGACCTCCTATACAAAGCATTTGGTGGGGGTTAGTTGATCGAAACCACGTCCTCTAGTCTTCCTCTTTGGGGTTGGCCCATTGCGAGGTGTGCTCACTCGGGATTTTAGGACAGTTTAGTACATGGTTTGGAGAACCCTGTCTTATCCATTACTTACCAAATGAACAAAAGAAATGTTGTCTTCAAAAGGGAAATGTTATAAGAAATTGAAAGCCATGCTATCTTTGGATTCGGATTTACTATTATGAAATCTTTGGAACTTCTCGATCATATTGTATCTTTTAACGTTGTTTGAATTATCATTTAAAATTATTTATTTTCATCCATTGAATTGTTTACCTTACTCAACATAATTGTTGACCTCTTTTTGTTTTGTCCTTAATTGGACCTGCTATGACCACTATTGTGAGAGCAGATCGTGTGACGGGTACTCAAAGGAACTAGGACGTGGGATAGACGGGAGAGTGTGTGCAATGATTTTAAATTTGGAGATTTAGCTCAAGAATGTTAACTATTTTGGACAATTAAATTTTTTATTCGCTTCCGTAAACTTTTAACTTTTGGTTGTATCAGATTTATTTTCCTTTTGGATTTAATTCACTTGAATGTTTCCCCATTTATTTTAAGTTGAGATACTACTATTACATTTAGTTTGTTGCGACCCACCATAATTCAAGTTTTTACTTAAAGACACCATCTTTAAATAATGAGGATTATGGGGGTGTTACAAAGTGGTATCAGAGCGGGTTTCCTTCTTGGATAGGTGATTAGAACTTCATATCTCTTCACCGCCCGCAAATAGACCAACCTTGTTAAATATTTTCAAAATATATATTCTATTTTTAAAAATGTTTTGGAAATTATACATAGTTATACAAACATCTTTTCAATGGGGTGAGACCGTGCGTGGTAATACTTGGGACTATTATTAATGCGATTATAATACTACTAGTATATATTTACCCAAATGTGTATACTATAAATGTAAACTTCGAGATTAGGATGACTTTTCCTCTTGTTAACCAGAAAGATATCCGGATGGACTCAAATGCGTGCATTGCACAGCACAGTCTGCGAATGGAGGCCTACCTGAGATATGACAACCCTTTCGAATGCGGAAATAAAACATAACAAGCATGTGATTTATATAGCGGAAAATAAAGTGTTTTTAAAACTGTTTACCTGCTAAAGAAAAATACGAGGAATGTCAATAAATACAAACTTAAAGTATAACAATACTACAAAGAGACAAAGTCTCTCAAAATGTTATCAAATATCAAAGTTGTTTAGCAACTAGCTACGAAACGTCTAGGGGTGAATCGTCAAGGCCAACGCCCGCTAGCTCACACCCGAACCCAAAATACAACAAGCAAAATCCATCCAAGCAAGCAACCTGTTCATCCATGAAAAACATGAACGCCACAGTCAGTGGGGAGTTCCTATACTAGCTTAAACACCATATTACTAAGGTAGTAATTTTGAGTCTCATTTTCGGTTTAAGGGGACTTGACTATTGTTCTACTATATCAATAGTTAAGTGATTAAGGGTAATTCTCGGTGCAACAAAAGGAGAGTTCCTATACTAGCTTTGGGAAATTCATCCTAAATAATCTAGCTTAAGAACGAGTTGTAAGAAGGTGTCTTACACTTGTGCCCATACACGTCTAAACCACAATGTAAGGAACATTTCTCTTTCTCTATTTCGGTTTACATTGTTTGCATGCACTAGATCTTGGAAACTAATCAAAGAGTTAATTAGTATTACTTAAGAAATGTCTTAATTGTAGGTATATGAACCTAACAGTGAAGAACATAGCCACGATCTTGGCTAGGAAACAGAAGAAGAAAGAGGAAGTTGCGTCCAGTACCGAGAGCGAATCCGAAGAAGATGATCGTCCAAGAGGCAATAAGAAGAATAAAAACGACGATAATAGGGGTCGTAACCTCGAAATAACCAAGTTCAATGGGGATCTAGATACTGAAAAGTTTCTAAATTGGATTCGTCAAGAATAGAGGATACTTGAATACAAAGACTATGATGAACACAAACAATTTAAGGTTGCTACCTTAATATTATTAAAGTATACGTCTTTATGGTATGAGAATCTGAAAAAGCAACGAAAGAAGGATAGAAAACCTAAAATCGATACTTCCGAGAAGCTGAAGAAGCATCTCATGAAGAGATTCCTTCCTAGGGACTATGAGCAAGACAATTACCTAAATCTAACAACTTTAGCGCAATAAAGCTAGAGTGTGTCGGATTATGTAATTAAAGGAATTCGAGAAATTTAGTATTGTTTGTGACCTAGAAAGGAAAGAGGAGTTGAGGACTTCACGTTTCATTCGCGGCCTTAATCTGATTCTTGCTCAACGAGTAGAAATTGAAAGCTATGAAGGCTTTGACAATGTCTGGTATTTCTAATCGTTAATATTTCTAATCGTTATTAATATAACTTTGTAAAATTTCTAATCGCCATTAATATAAAGAACACCCTATATCTTAATTTTTCTAATCGTTATTAATATAAAGAACACCCAAAATAACTGTAAAATTTCAATTTTGCATATAATTAGTAACATTTTAGGGGTATTGTTTTTTTCGCCTTTTGTGGTAATATTTTTACTCTTTTAGAAGCCTTGATTGTAAAGTTGATCGGCCAGCTAAATATTTCCTTTAGCATTTAAGTATTTGGAGTATGAAATGTTACGCTGTCTTATAGGGGAAGAAATTCTCTCCATTTCTTAAATAGAAATGGAGAGGTAGGTTCCTTTTAACGGTCAAGATTGCATTCAGCCTATATCGAGCCGTTCAAGATTTACGTATAGAAATAAAGGTTAAAAGAGTGTAAAAGGGGATATATTATTAAATGGGTTTGTGAGAAGAAATGGAGAGAAAATTTATTGGCCTTATAGCTAGTAAAGGACGGAAAATTTGCCCTTTTATATTTGCGTATTAGTTCCGTTTGTTTTTTTGAAATTACAACATTTTTCTTATTTTTCCCAGTTTCACCAAACTCTGCATTTTTACGTTTCTGTGTGCGAAACCTTCAAAGAGCTAAAGGAAAAAACTTCGTTTTGGTTTTTTTTTATGTGACCATTAAACGTAGTTGTTAAATTATTTTGTATAAAAAACATATATTATTACTATAAAATTCTTTAGAAAATAGTTATACTCGTATATTTCTATAATTTATATTTATTATTAAAAAAAACGAGTATTTTAAAAATTTAAGTGACCGTCTCAAATTATAAGGAGAAAGTGTATACGAGAATTAAAGAGAATACACTACTATTTCTTACCATCTTTAACCATAAAATGATTTGTATACATATTTGACCTACATAAACCACAACACACACCCATTATAAATACACCTTGCCCCTGCACTCTTCCCAACATCCAAAAAGACAATACCAAAACACCTAAAACCTAACATCATGACAAGGAGTAGGGTAAAGCTTGAGTTCATAGCCAACGATTCAGCAAGGAAGGTAACCTTTAAGAAAAGAAAGAAGGGTTTGTTGAACAAAATAGAAGAGCTTACAACCCTTTGTGGTGTTGATGCTTGTGCCATTATATGCAGCCCATATGATTTAAAGCCAGAAGTGTGGCCAAACTCGACAGGTGCTCGACGGGTGCTCTCGAGGTTCAACAGTCTCTCTAAAGAAGATCAAGGAAAGAAGATGCTTGATCAAGTGAGTTATCTTAGGCAACGCGTCGTGAAGGTGAACCAAGAAATGGTGAAGATGAAGAAAGATACAAGGGAGACAGAGGTGATTAACCTCATGCTTGATGTCCTCAATGGTGAAAGGAGCGTGGATAGTCTTGATTTGAATGAAACAAATGACTTAATTGTCTTGGCTAAAATGAGGTTAGACCTTATTGTCAAGGCTGAGGCTAGGCTCCTTCAGAGAAATGAGGCTTCCTCTACATCTTTGAAGGAGGATTTGAATGAATAAATTGGACTAAATAGCCGATTCTCGGAAACTTGTGTCAAACCATCTTATGACTATGATTGGTTCTGATTTAAGGATTCGGGATAGGTTTTAAATTAACTTGGTGTGACCACATTTAATTTTATGCAATTATAAGGGTTTATCCTAATATCATAGTTAAATTATGTAACGTTTCCTTTGAAATAAAATCAATAAAAGTAACACCAAGCTTGATATTAAATGGTCATGTTGATTTCTTAATGATCATTAATTTATTATGTCAGTTATTTTGAATGTTGAATATCATGTAAGATTATTATCACAGGGTCGCCGGAACAACAAAAGAATAATTAATATATGCATCAAATAGTAAATTAGTTAAGCGTGTGTATCATACATTTCTGATTATTAATGCTTGTGTAATATTTGTTACATTTTTCTATTATTCCTTGACAATGTGTGTCGACTTGCACTCAAATTTGTGAAACACGGCAAAGGCAAGAAGATCAATAGAAACCACGGTTGGATTGACTAATCATGTCTTGTTTACGAGAATACTAATCCTACCACGAATCCAAGTGAATCACAAAAAAGAGGATCCAAGCGACAAAGGGAAAGGAGTAGCTCCTCAAATGGGTGTTTGGTTAACGAGATGTTTTAAGCGTCAATGGTATGAGCATATAGCTAATAAGTGTTCTGAGAAATAAGCTCTAACAGTTCAATAACTACGTCATCGGATTCCACACTTTGTTCTACCCGAACCAGCCCCAAATAAATCCAAAATAGATGATGAAGAGGAGGTGCATATTATCGAGCTCTTGAGTAATGATGACTAAGAAGAAGCGGTGGTTCGTAATTTATATGTCCAAGTTGGTCCGATTACAGGAAGAAAAGATCGTGTGTTTTTATGCTCATGGAAAAGATGAGCTTGACGAAAATAAGGTTGAAGAGGACTTGTTGATAATCACATGGTGAATGAAAACAAAGAATTTCAGAATATGTCTGGTGAGGTCAAAGGTCCTAATATGCTACCAATCTTGGAAAAGGATAATATTTACTCAAATTTTTAAGTTAACAAAACTTATCAATCACCACTTTATGTATCAATAAATAATAGGCTATACAGAGCGAACTATCGATGCCATATCTTATTGAATTCAGTTTTGGTGGATATTCATGGTAGTCTTGCTATCTTCAACAAGTATTACTTTAATTTTTTTACTCTTGTCGAGGAGGACGGTGGGGTGGAAGGCACAAGAAAATGTGGTTTAGGGGTAATAACAAGAAAAAGGGAACTTCTGCCTCGGAGGAGTTCGGAAGAGTGCTATGTGGGATCATAACTATTATCATGATTAAGTTTGTATGGTTTGTTTTTTTACCCAGGTGGCAGTGCACAGCTTTAAAATTTGAGGTCAAATTCTCAAAAAAAAAAAAAATAGAGGGAGGGAATTGTAATACCCGTAAAATCCGTCAATAAAATAAAATGAAAAATTTATAAATAATTATAATAGAGTATTTTAAGAGGCTAAAATCAATAAGAGATAAAATAGGAAAATTAGTAACGATACAACTATCACTTAAATGGAAATTGTATTCGACCTTGAGTCGATTAATTTAATAACTATCATCGTAAGACATTAAGATAAACTAATAATAAAATACATTCCTAAAACTAATCCACCCATGATAAAATAAGAAAAGAACATGTATATAATCCTTGTATCGATAATTGGTAAAATCGTTTTGCATTTTGAAGTTTCATAAAACACTGTCTCGTGCATCGTTTTCCATGTCGCGAAAACCTGACTCAACACCAACAAATCCCAGATATAATTGCACCTAAGATCCTATACCACCCTACATTCAATGGACCAATGCAGAAGGAGAACAACTCCCCTTTCCCATGCATGCATGCCGCCACCCCCTCCCCCCTTACCTATGTTCTTTTTATTTTTCAAACTCACCTTATTAACAATCCATAAAACCACATCCAACCTCCTTATCAGAATTCATTCAACTTTAAAAAAAATAGAGAGAGAGAGAAACCGAGATAAAGAAAAAGAAGGACAAAAAAGAAGAAAGCTTAGGAGGAGGATCTACCATTGCACCAAGCCTTCACTTAGTAAGATCAAATCCTTCTTATTTATGGATTCAAACCTTATTCATCATCTAAAGGAAACTAAAATAAAGTTCTAAAATGAATCACATGAAATTTGTGCATACATGCAAAGACTAGAATGAGTAACAAACATTAAAACACCAAAATCCAAGTTTACATGTGTCAGATCTAAAAACCCAACCAAAACTTGTCTAGTGGCTACAAAAAACAAAGATGTAGTACCTTTGCATGTCTATAACATGTATATTAAATTTCGTCTGATTCTCATATGTTATTTTTAAATGAAAAATCATAACTAAAACGTGATTCTAAACAAACTGAATCTACATGATCCAATGTTTGAGTCTTAAAAAGTGACTTAAAAAATTAATTAAGATAAACCCTTTTACCAAAGTAAACTTAATTGCGTATAGAGCATGTTAGGCTCTTGAATGAGCTTATTTGAATTTATTAAACCAATTAAAAACATTTTATGATTCATTCCCTGACCCCTTGTTAAATATCTGACTATGAGTCCACCTTAAACATATATCTTGCTACTGTTGTCTAAACATGAAAGATAGCAAATTTAAAATAAGAACAATTGGCATTGGTTTTGGTTTTGTTCAAAAATATTAAGTATTCGATTTTATATAATTTTTGTAACAGAAAATTCCCACGGTAACCCTAAGTTCGACATGTTGCCCGAAATATCCAATTTTTTTACTCGAAAACCTTTGAATGACCATAACTCAGGTTTACAAACTCGAAAAATGACAAGTTTTTTCAAATTGTCCATCTTTCCGAGAACTACGATTTTAAAAAAAAAATTGCGAGTTATGAACTCGTGACTAAGAGATATGGCCAATCAAAGTTTGTTCGGTAAAAAAACACTGACATACAAAAACTCCTAACCATGGAATCCTAATACAACTATTTTTTTTCAAATTGTAGCTCTCAGAAAGATGAACGATTTGAAAACAAATCGTCATTTTTCGTGTTTTTAAACCCGAGTTATAGTCAATGTTTTTCAGGTAAAAATTTTGGGTTTTTCGGGCAAAACATCAAAGTTATAGGGTACCGTTGGAATTTTCCGTTTTTTTAATACAAGATCACAATCTGGAAAATCTAATAAAACGATGCTCACTAAATAGTTGGTCAAAAACCACCCTTTTTCATAAAGGCCACTAGCAAATATAGTTATACTAAAAATGAATACTTTGTACTTGACTATGATAATGTTTAATGAAAAAGAAACATCCTAGCCTTTTTTAGTTGATATTTCGACTATTTAAATGTCGAACCAACTTAAAACATTTTTTTTTTACTCAAAAACCGTCATGTTTTACTAAACTGCCATTTCAGTGGCCTTATGGTCGATTTTTGGACTTTTGGACCTTGACCCTGAAAGTTAGAAAACCCTTTAAGGAACCCAACCCCACTGGTCTTACCTTAAAAAGTTAAGGTACAAAGAAGTTATGACGAGTCGAAGTTACTGTTGCAACCATGTGAAACCGCGAAGTGTCTATAAGGTAGTAAAACTTGTGTAAGCCAAATGTATAAGCTTTAAATCATTAAACCAAAGGTATCAACTTAATAATAGACAATGAAAAACTCTGATCACAAACTTAGTTCACTTTCAAAAGGATAAAACTCAGGATAAAACGTTTAAAAGAACTTAACAACATGATAAAAATCGAGTAAAATGCATAGAATCAATTAAGCTAGTTAAGGAGCGACTTGAATACTTTAGTAACAAATACTTTATGTGTAATGTAGACTCAGGCTTTGTAGAAGAAGAATTATAACCCCCCTAGGCTAGCTTGTAAGGTAAGGGAAAATTGTCCATAAATTACCTTTATACTATCAACTATGATTTGAATGTTGGTATGTTTTATAATGCTGAAATAGTTGTATTGATTTCTTAAAGTGTTGTCCTTGAAATGAATGTTTATGAATTATGATTTGGTTTAACCTGTTAAAAAGGAAAATTGTGTTTGGACAAATGAAAAGATTTAAATTTCTCAAAACCAAAACCGTTTTGACCTTTTAAAGAAGTTGTGACCAAATGTTGGAATTCAATAAAATGAAAGTGATTGCTTAAAAGGTTTTGATGTTGGTTTGAACGGTTTTGGTAGAGGGGTAGGTTGTTCCCAGATTATAAGGGACCTCCTATACAGAGCATTTGGTGGGGTTTAGTTGAGCGAAATAACGTCCTCTAGTCTTTCTCTTTGGGGTTGGCCCATTGAGGGGTGTGCACACTCGGGATTTTAGGACAGTTTAGTACATGGTTTGGAGAACCCCGTCTTATCCGGACTAGGGCATGGGGATCCTTAACATACGGCCACTTTCCATTACTTACCAAATGAACTAAAGAAATGTTTTTTTCGAAAGGAAAGTATTATAGAAAATTGAAAGCCATGCTATCTTTGGATTCGGATTTACTTATATGAAATATTTGGAACTTCTCGATTATATCTTATATTTTATAGGTATTTGAATTATCATTTAAATTTCTTTATTTTTATCCATTGGATTGTTTACCTTACTCAACATAATTGTTGACCCCTTTTTGTTTTCTCCTTAGTTGGATTGTTGACCCCTTTTTGTTTTCTCCTTAATTGGATCTCTTATGACCACTATTGTGAGAGCAGATCGTGTGACAAGTACTCAAAGGAATTAGGATGTGGGATACACGGGAGAGTGCGCACAATGATTTTAAACTTGAAGATTTAGCTCAAGAATGTTAACTACTTTGGACAATTATAAAAGGTTTATTCGTTTCCGCATACTTTTATCTTTTGGTTGTATCAGATTTATTTTACTTTTGGATTTAATTCACTTGAATGTTTCCCCATTTATTTTAAGAATGAGATACTACTACTACATTTATTTTGTTGTTACCTACCCATTTTGGGTTTTTTGAACTTTAGTATCCAAGATCTTAAAAGGTCGCTCCTCATAAGATAGCGAGTCATTAAGTTCTAGTACTTCGGGTCCTAAAACATGCGATGGGTCGCTCAAGTACTTACGGACATGGGAAACATGGAAAACACTATGAATGCGATCCAAGGGTGGTGGTAACGCCAGACGATAGGCCACCTCTCCAACACGTTCCAATATCTCGTACTGGCCTATGTACTTGGGGCTCAACTTCCCTTTTCTTACCAAATCGCATCACTCCTTTCATTGGTGATACTCGCAACAAAACTTATTGCCTATTTTAAACTCGATGCTTCTTCTGTGAAGGTGGGCAAAGCTCTTCTGCCTATCTTGGGTTGCCTTCATCTTTTGTTGTATCACTTAGACTTGTTGGATCATTTCTTGAATCATATGTGGTCAAAGTACAACACTATATGTGAGGTCGTTCCAACATACAAGGCTTCTACATTTCCTTCCGTATAGGGCCTCAAATGGTGCGATCTTGATACTAGAATGGTCCATGTTGTTGTATGAAAATTCAATTAGATCAAGCATGTCCTCCCAAGAACCCTTGAATTCTAGAGCACAAGCTCTAAGCATGTCCTCCAAAGTCTGGATCGTTCTCTCAGTTTGACCATCTTTAGCTTGGTCCCCGAAGACTCTTGTAGTTCCTGCCAAAATCGGGAAATGAATCTTGAATCTCTATCTGAAATGATACTACTCGGAACTCCGTATAACTTTAGCACGTGTCTCCTGTAAGCCATGGCGATTTCTCTCGTGTTCCAGGTATCCTTCATTGGTATGAAATGTGCAGACTTCGTCAATCGATCCACAATTACCCAAATCATGTTGTTTCCTTTCTTGGTCCATTGTAAAGCTGTGATGAAATCCATTGAGATCGAATCCCACTTCCATTCTGGAATATCCAAAGGTTTTAGTAACCCTTGGGGTCTCTTATGCTTGATTTTCACCTTTTGGCAAGCCAAACATCGTGATACAAATTCTGCTACTTCTCTTTTCATATTCGACCACCATAAGGTATTTTTAAAATCCTTGTATAGCTTGTCTCCTCCCGGATGTACTGAATAGTGCGAATTGTGTGCCTCCCCCATGATTTTCTTATATAGCTCGGAATTTAGGGGTAGACACCATCTTCCTTCGTAGCGAATGCTCCCATTATTCTCGATGCTGAAACCTTCTCCATTGGGGGTTCCAATCTTTTCTTTCTTTGCTTCAATCACTTCGATCATCGCTAGCTTGCTTTTCTCAGATCTCATCGTATAGGTCGGGTGATAGGGTTAAGTCATTCGTGTCGCCACTTTTAGAGATGACATTGATGCCCATGTTCTGAATCTCCTCCCTTAGCTTCATTCGTGAAATAGCTCTACATAGTGAGTGCACACACTTTCGGCTAAGAGCTTCAGCCACAACATTTGCTTTTCCTTCGTGGTATTGGATCTCTATGTCGTAATCCTTCATCAACGCCAACCATCTTCTTTGTCTCATGTTCATCTCTTTTTGGGTGAAGATATACTTTAGGCTCTTGTGATCGGAAAAGATCTTAAACGCTACTCCATAAAGATAATGACGCCATATCTTGAGGGCAAAGACAACGGCAACTAACTCCAAATTATGAGTCGGGTAGTTAACTTCATGTGACTTTAGTTGTCGGGATACATAAGCAATGACTCGACTAGACTGCATTAGGACACATCCTAGACCGTTCTTGGATGCGTCGGTATACACCTCGAAGTTTTCATTTCCGCTTGGTAGTGCTAGAACTAGGGCGGGGGTTAATCGCTCCTTGAGGGTCTGGAATGCTTTCTCGCAATTGTCGTCCCATTGGAACTTATTTGCCTTCTTCATCAACGAAGTCATCGGTCGGGCGATCTTGGAGAAATCTTTTACAAAACGCATGTAGTATACGGTTAGGCCCAAGAAGCTACGGATCTCGGTGACATTCTTCGGAGTCGGACAATTGGATACGGCTTCCACTTTGCTTCGATCAAATGAAACTCCTTCTCTCGAGATAACGTGACCCAGAAATGATACTTTTTCTAGCCAAAACTCGCATTTCGATATTTTAGCATAAAATTGGTTGTCTCTCAGGTTTTAAAGAACTAGTCTCAAGTGCTCCTCGTGGTCCTCTTTATTCTTTGAGTATACCAAGATATCATCGATGAAGACGACTAAAATATTATCCTGGAATAGTCTGAATACTTCATTCATCAGGTCCATGAATACGGCAGGTGCATTTGTAAGACCAAATGGTATCACGGTGAACTCATAGAGACCATATCTGGTTCGAAAGGCGGTCCTTGGTACATCTTCTCTACCTATCCTCAGTTCATGGTATCTGTATTGTATATCTTTGAGAATACTCCTGCTCCACGCAACTGGTCGTATACGTCATCAATTCAGGGCAAGGGATATCAGTTTTTTCACCGTCACATTATATAGTTCGCGGTAGTCAATGCACAACCTCAAACATCCATCTTTCTTCTTCACGAACAAAATTGGTGCTCCCCATGGTGACACACTTTGACAAATGTAACCCTTGTCAAGAAGCTCTTCTAATTGGATCTTTAATTCAGCTAGCTCCTTTGGTGCCATCCTATAGGGTGCTTTGGAGATTGGGCCAGTGCTCGGGACAAGATCGATTCGGAATTCTACTTCCATTTTCAGGGGCATGATGAAATCGCTTCTGGAAAGACGTTCTCAAAGTCCCGTACTACCTCCACATCTTCGAATCTCGGACTCTCGATGGACACATCATGAACGTGACACAATATG
>JAIUZE010016789.1:0-14697 GCA_022085475.1 Heliosperma pusillum
CCCCCCAATTGGTTACTTACTTTTGCACATATTTAATCGACAAAACACCTTCTTTGTGGGATCGACCCCCACTTACACTTACTATTAGTTTAAGTTTGCAGTGAATAAAAATACTAATTTGGAGATTCACGACAAGTCTAAGCATTCACAGAAATGGATTCCTGGGTACGAGTAGGATGAATTAGGATAGTGTATGCATTTGAGAAGGATTATAATTATTGTCTGTAGTCGGTTATGTAGCATCCCACTTGTAGAGGAGTATTTTTTAAGCCTAGGAAATTATTCTTGTTGTGCTAGCCAGGTAAGGGGGAATCCTTAGTAGCGTATGTATATTGATGAAATATGTTGATTGTCTATTGGTGTCATTTGCATATTATTTGTCATTGGTGGTCTTGAGATTATCTCACTCAGTAAAGATTGTTATTGTTTGTGTCTTTTGGGTTGAGTCTAGCATTATGAGATTGATGAATTATGGTATTTTTTTAGGACGGTATGCGATGTCGTATTATCTATGTTCACGGAATCGATGTGATCGGAAGTCGATTCCTGGTCTGGTTGATCTCAGACCACCTGGCTAGACTTGTCGCGAGTCTCCAAATTAGTATTTTTAACTACTACAAACGCAAACTAATAGTAAGTGTAAGTGTAAGTAGAGGTCGATCCCACAAGGAAGATGTTTTGTTTATTAAATGTGTGCAAAAGCAAGTAATTAAATGAGGGTTTTGATAAGTTGATGTTCTAAGTCTACTAAAACAAAAATGAAATGAAATATAAAGGCAATATAAATAATTGAAAATGTAGAACAAATATGAGAATGATTCTTGGACCAAGTAATTTCCACAAATAAGTTATAAATTGATCATTGACTCTTCTACTCTATTTCATTATTGAATACTTTGCTATGAAATTGTTGAATTCTAAATCCACTTATGAATAATTATTAGTTACAAGCGTAAACAAATAGTCCTTACAATATCGTCAATTTAGTCAAGCGCTCAATTGTATCGAGATTGTAGATTAAAGCGATGAAATTTAGCAAAGATAAACGAATGAAGAAAACAAGCGTTGCTTCACTTTGGTTCACACAAATTTAGTCCTTTATAACTCAACGATGAAGTAAAGCATACAAATTGATGAATTATAATTATTGCTACAATGGAATAGATAAACAAACAAAAGATTCATTCATCTAATCTAGAATTGGTTAATTAACTAATAACAACTAGTTGATCATTCTAGGTGCATAATTAACAAATCAACAAAAATGCAAACTAAATTTGATACTCTAATAATGAAATAGAAATAGTATAAGAGTCTTACAATTCAAACTAACTTGGCTTCAAGAACTTGTTCAAAGATGTAGAACTTAGCCTTCCATACAAAATAACTAAAACAAACTAGAAATTGAAAGTATTTTTCTATGTATTATGATGATTAAAAGATGGAAGAAGATATGTCTAATTTGATCAACAACCCCTCCTTTTATAGGTCTTCAAAGAGCATCTTCATAAATCCTATTAAAGCCTCATAAAACCTCATAAAGTGTGAGCATAATTGCCGAATTAAAGAAGAATTAGAAGAGTCGTCGGAATCCAATGCTGAGCCTCTCCACGAGGCTAGGTATTTTGCATAGGTTGTCGCGCCAAGCAGCTAGCCGCTCCTAGCGATTGCTTTTTTTTTCCTTTTACGCTTCCTCTTTTTCCTTGCTTCCGCGCTTTGTCTTATTGTTTTGGGCTTTGACTTGTCTTCAAACTTGACCTCCTAATGACTTCTTTAACCCAATAACATCTTCTAAAGAAGCCCTTTCCATTCATTAAAATACATCCATCCAAATAATCCATAAAAGCACACAAGTCCACCACAAAATCAATATCAAAGACATATGCAACAAAATCCCAAACATGCTTCTTAACCTATCATTTAATGATCAAAATAACCTTATTAACCCCTAATAAACTAGACTAATCAAACTCCCCCACGCTTAGACCTTTACCCGTCCTCGAGTAAAACACAAGGATAAATCAAAGAAAACCCACACCAAGGTCTATATAACGAAACGTGGGTAGCTTGCTCTAACTCTAAACACCACAACTAATCACTACTACTCCAACCATCTCTCAATATTCAATCCCTCCGAGTAGGTACATGGTTTCAACAAAATGCACACACAAATCCAAAATAATGACCATGTGACCTAAGTTCCCAACCAAACAACATCTAAGCAAAATTACAAATCAAAACACAAAGACACAATGTAGTTTAACTCATCACACTCCACCACCCAACCCCCCTTATTACTTCAAATGATTAAATCCCGAACCACCCTTCAAACCTCCTTATGTCTCCAACTCCAAGGTAGATCAAGTAATCAAGTAACTCTTTTTTTTTTTTTTAATTTCGTATTCCCTCATTTTGCCTAGTTCGCCCGCCCTTGCGGGTTTTCGATCTAGCTTTTATTCCTTACACTACTCTCATGGCACACATCTCAATTCTTCATTTTACCCGGAGTGCCCTTTCAGGTTTTCCTTTTTTTTTGAAAATAAAATATATACAACATGGAATTCGTTCCCCCACGCTTAATCTTCACATTGCCCTCAATGTGAGGAACAACAAAAAGTAAGACATGGAAAAGAGAAAGAAAAACATACCAAAGTACCTCAAGGATCGGAGGGATCTCCGGTACCATCGCTCTTAGAGGCATAATCTGCCTCCTTAGGTTCCCATGCTTTAGCAAATTCATTCCACTTACTATTCAAAGACCGAACAAGCTCATGTGTCTCCAAAAGCACATTGGAAAGTGCGGAGAGCTTATCATCGGTCCTAACTTGCCTACCATCCACCTCCTTCCTCCAAGCATCAATCTCTTTCATCCAAACTTGATCATAAGTAGCCACGGAAGAAGTAGCAACCGACTGTCTTGCCGTAGTATAGTGACCACTTCTATCACCACTATCACCATCACCCTTCTCATTTTCATGAGTCTTACTACCCCCACTAAGCTCGTCGGATCCCTCATCATCACTTCCATCTTCTCCCTCCATTAAAGGATCAAGATCAGGGTCGGGGCTAACAAAGAAATCCTCCATCACTTCCCCATAAGTCAAAGGCTCGTCCTCCGAAGGAGGCATCTTCAAATAAGGATCATTTTTGGGACCACAACACCAAAAGTAAGTCACCAACATCTATCTTCAAATGTTTCATTATCAAAGTCACCAAACCCACTCCACCAATCCTAGTTCCCTTCTTAGTACCCAATCGTAAGCAAGATTGCACGAAAGAGCAACCCAACCGGGGACACCCTCACCCTCCAGAGTCATAGCCCATAAATAACCAAATTGCACACGAGGGAGTTTAGTGGGTTCCCCTTTACAAAGGAATGTATTGGCTATCAAACGATGAGCAAACCTAAAACAAGGATGGGTGATTTTTGAGCTGATTTCACCTTGTTTCCATTTTGTATCCAAACCCGTCAATTCCTTCCACCATTGAGTTTTCGCCTCTTTACCTAAACCCGTCAATTCCTTCCACCAAAATCCTTTCTCAACCCTGCATAAGTGAAAGAATAAGGCTTTCCTCTCAAACGAAAGGTGATTTTAGGAGGTTTAGTGGACTCTCCCGACAATGTCAAGGTGGATAAGAACTCTAAAGTGTATCTTCTATAAGTGTGGGCTCCCTTAGTCATGAAATTCTCCAACCAACATGTTTCAACAAAGACTTCACCACATCAAGCATTCCCAATTTCTCTAACGAACCATGACAAAGGAATCGGGTCTCCGTCATATGACGTTCATCTAAATCATCCCAAATTTGGCCTTGTTTAATTGTCAAATAATCGGGTTTAGGAATGGGCATTCGTCGTCTAGTAATTAGTGTGGTTTTTTTTTTAAGTGGTGTGGGTAGTCTTTTAAGTTTTTATGGGTGGTTGTGTGGTTGAAGCAGTTGTGGAAGCGCGTTTAGTGGTTCTCATCCCGAAAATGACAACAATTCACAACAAAGAACAATCCCAATTGCTCGAGAACAACAACAAAGCTCACTTACAACTCCAAATCTCCCTCAACAATGAACAATTTCAACAAATTCAATCACAAGATCAATAAATCACCAACAAAACTCAAGAAACAATTATAATTCTTATAAATTAAAGCTAGAATGAAAATTCAAGCATAAAATTTAAAAGAAAGAGACAAAATAAGAAATTTTTACCCAAAAGATGAAAAGTTTGCTTCTTGGTGAAGAGAAGTGATGATGTAATATCCATGTTGATGAAAAGAAACCGAATTTTCGACTCAAATGATGCCTAACTCAAAAACACCGAAATCCCCATTGCTAGGGTTTCAATAATTCGAAAATTGCACTAAAACTTGAAGGAAAACGATTAAAATGGGTTCTTTCAAGAAGGAACCAAAGATGTGAACTAAGTAAGAACGAATTCAGTGTGTGGAAATGGTTTTCCGATTGAAAATAAGAGCATTCGAACGGATCAGTTGATAGAGTTTTGTTTTGTTTTTTTTTTCAGCGAACTACATGAAGGAGAAGGGGACTGGCGGTTTTGATCTTTTGTACCTGAAGTTGGCCGCTTGGGGCGGCAGTGGAAACAGGAAGAGTAGCAGCAAGGCTTGGGTGGTGGCTGCGAACAGCGGCTAGGGGAGGCTGCACGGCAGTGTCTTCGTGCGGCTAGTCGCGAGTTATTAATTTTCTTCTTTTTTTTTTTTTTAAATCTCCTTATACCTACAAAACACAAACACAAGCAAATTATATTAAAGGAAACTAATTTAATAACAATGAAATATAAATTATCTAAAATTGAAATAAAGAAAATAAAAATAAATCGGGTTGCCTCCCGTAAAGCGCCTTAGTTAATGTCGTGGCTCGACATGGAATTGAGAAGCTTAATCTTCATATATTGGGTCGATAAAATTAATTTCCTCAACCGCTTCCTTTTTAAATCCGTCATAATACGGTTTGAGACGTTGTCCATTCACTTTGAAAATATTTTCCGTAGACAGACTAGGAATCTCCACCACTCCATGTGGAAATACTTGGGTGATGATAAATGGACCAACCCATCTCGACCTTAGTTTACTCGGAAATAAGCGAAGACGGGAGATGTAAAGCAAAACCTTTTGACCAACGGAAAATGTCTTCTTAGCCAGCATCGTATCATGTCATGCATTTGTCCGCTCTTTGAAAATCGCAGCATTTTCATACGACTCGTTCCTAATCTCCTCTAGCTCTTACAATTGCAACTTCCAATACACACCCGACTCATCCATTCTCATGTTTAAAGTTTTTACCGCCCAAAAAGCCTTGCGCTCAAGTTCGACCGGAAGATGACAAGACTTACAAAAAACCAACCGGTATGGTGACATACCAATTGGAGTTTTATAGGCCGTTCTATAAGCCCATAATGCATCATCCAACCTCAAGCTCCAATCTTTCCGACTTGGATTCACCTTCTTTTTCCAAGATTGACTTCACCTCTCTATTGAACACTTCGGCTTGGCCATTTGTTTGAGGATGGTAAGCGGTAGATACCGTGTGAGTGACACAATATTTCTTTAAAAGTGCTTTTATCGTCCTATTGCAAAAGTGTATGCCTCTATCGCTTATCATTGCTCGTGGAATTCCAAACCTAGAAAAGATGTTAGAGTTGAGAAAATCTGCAACAACTTTAGCATTGTTAGTCCTAGTGGGTTTAGCTTCCACCCACTTCGACACATAATCAACAGCAAGAAGTACATATAAGAAACCATGAGACATGGGAAACGGACCCATAAAATCTATACCCCACACATCAAAAATTTCACAATAAAGCACATGGGTTTGAGGCATCTCATTACAACGAGAAATGCTACCACTCCGTTGACAATTGTCACAAGTTTTGACAAACCCATGGGCATCCTGAAACCAGCTTGGCCAATAGAAGCCACAATCAAGCACTTTCTTTGCGGTCCTCTTAGCTCCAAAGTGTCCTCCACAAGCATAGGAATGACAAAAAGTGAGAATATAGCTCATTTCATTTTCCGGAACACATCTCCTCACCACTTGATCCGAGCAATGCTTCCTTAAGTAAGGATCATCCTAAACATAGTATTTGGCATCACTCCGTATCTTCTCCTTTTCGGATTTGGAAAAACCTGTAGGAAATTCATTGGAAACAAGAAAGTCAACAATGTTAGCATACCAAGGAGAAGTGGAAGTAAGGGCAAAGATTGTTTCATCGGGAAATGTGCCTCGAATAGGCTCCTCAAGTTTCTCTACATTCACTAACCGACTTAAGTGGTCCGCGACCACGTTTTCGGCTCCTTTCTTGTCCTTCAACCCTATGTCAAATTCACTTAGTAACAATACCCATCGGATATGCCTTGGCTTAGGCTCTTTCTTTGTCATCAAGTACCGAAGAGCGGCATGATCAGTGAAAACCACCACTTTAGTACCAAGTAGATATGACCTAAACTTCTCTAAAGCAAATACCAGCGCAAACATCTCCTTCTTGGTAGTAGAATAGTTCTTTTGAGCCTCATTGAGAGTCATAGGGGCATAATAGATCACATGGGGCACTCTCCCAACTCGTTGACCCAAGACGGCACCAACGGCGTAGTCACTAGCATCACACATAAGCTTAAATGGAAGAGACCAATGTGGAGCTTGTATGATTGAGGCCGACGTCAAATTCTCCTTTAGCTTGTCAAATGCCTCCCTACACGCTAAATCAAACTCAAATTATACCTCCTTTTGCAATAATTTGCACAATGATGAAGCTACCTTGGAAAAGTCTTTGATAAACCGCCTATAAAAACCTGCATGACCAAGGAAAGAGCGAACTTCACGAACATTAGTAGGGTGAGGAAGTGATTGAATAGTGTCAATTTTGGCTTTATCAACCTCAATACCTTTAGAGGAAACCACATGCCCAAGTACAATACCTTGTTCTACCATGAAATGACATTTTTGAGAATTGAAGACATGATTAGTATCAATGCATGTCTTAAGCAAAAGAGACAAATGAGACAAACAACTATCAAAGGAATCACCATGCACGGTAAAGTCATCCATGAAAACTTCAATGAAATTCTCAACATATTCAGAAAAAATACTAACCATGCATCTTTGAAAATTTGCGGGGGCATTGCATAACCCAAAAGGCATGCGTCGATACGCAAAGGTGCCAAATGTACAAGTAAAGGTGGTTTATCTTGATCTTCGGGAGCAATAGCAATTTGAAAATAGCCCGAATAGCCATCTAAAAAGCAATAATATGGCTTACCGGCAAGTCTCTCAAGCATTTGATCAATAAAAGGTAAGGGAAAGTGATCCTTCCTTGTCACCGCATTGAGTGTACGGTAGTCAATACAAACACGCCATCCATTTTGTACTCGAGTGGGAACCAAATCTCCACGTTGATTTTCTACTACCGTCACTCCACTTTTCTTTGGCACCACTTGAGTGGGGCTCACCCACTTGCTATCGGATATTGGGTATATCATACCCACTTGCAAAAGCTTTAAGATCACTTTCTTCACCACCTCCATCATAGGTGGATTCAATCGCCTTCTTGGTGTCCTTACCGGTTTGGCATCCTCTTCCAAGAATATGTGGTGCATACAAGTGGTTGGACTAATACCCTTGATGTCGGCAATAGTCCATCCAATTGCAAGTTTATTCTCCTTAAGAGCTTCCACCACCTTTCCCTCTTGCTCCTTGGTAAGCTTCCTAGAAATGATCACTGGTAAAGTGTCTCCATCACCTAGAAAAACGTAGTTCAAATGGGAAGGTAACGGTTTCAACTCAACGACGGGTGCCTGCAAAACTGATGGCAACAATTTCTCACTAGGCAAAGTTAGAGTTAGTGGTTTAGAAAATGAAGGTATTATAGGAAGTCTTTCCATCTTGGCTAAGGAAGCCACCACTTCCTTCAAATCATGAGATAGAGAAAAACCTAAATCATTACAAGACAAGCTATTATCAATAGCTACAAGCAATTCATTCTCCACCATTCACAATGAACACATCCTGCACTAAAGGCTCCAAAACATCAATCATGAAACAAGAATGATCATCACGAGGATATTTCATAGAATCATAGATATGAAACTTAACCACTTGACCATCGGCTTCCATAGTAAGAGAGCCGTTAGACACATCAATTTTAGTACTTGCGGTTCTCAAAAATGGCCTACCTAAAAGAATAGGAGCTGCTTGTGAATCATGTTCCATTTCAAGTACAGAAAAATCAGCGGGAAAAGTTAATTTATCTACCATTACAAGTACATACTCAACCACCCCCTTAGGATAAGCATTTGAACGATCGGCCAATTGAATTACCACCCATGTTTTAATCAATGTTCTCAATTTCAATGACTTGTACAAAGAATATGGGAGAACATTAATTGAAGCGCCTAAGTCAAGCATAACATTAGGGATAGTGGTGTCTCCTAAGGTACAAGGCACGGTAAACATACCCGCGTCACTACACTTAGGTGGCAACTTATGTTGAAACAAAGCTGACACGTGTTCATTAAATTTAAGCTTTTGTACACCCTTCAATTTTTGATTTCTTTTTATGGTAAACAACTCTTTAAGAAACTTAGCATACCTAAGCACACTTTTCAATAAATCTAATAAAGGGATGTTTACCTCGCATTTTCGGAAGGTGTCATAGACATACTTGTCTTGTGTAGGGCGACTTTTCCTCTTGAGTGCCTCGGAAAAAGGTGGAGCATCCACATGCATATGTGTGAAAACCGGTGGTAATTCCTCTTCTTGAACCAACGGTGAGGTGACGATAGGCTCAATCACCAACTCCTCCTCCTCTTGCTCAATTACCTCACTAATCTTTGCTTTTGACCCTTGAAACTCCTTCCTACTCCTAAAAGTCATAGCACTTGCATTAGGCTTAGGATTAGGAATAGTTTGGAAATGTAGCTTACCGGAATCTCTAGCTTTAAGTCTCCCAAGGGCACTAGACATTTGCCCAAATTGTTTTTCCAAGTTTTGAATGCTAGCCTTTGTCTCTTGTTGAAATTGCACTTGATTAGCTTGCATAGTGGCCACATTAGAAGTAAGAGCCCGAATCATTTCCTTCATAGACATGTATGGTGTGGAGGTTTGACCTTGAGAGGAGAATGAATCAGAACCTTGTTGCCTTGGAATGAACCTTGGTTTAGATTGACCAAATTGCTGTCCAAATGATGAGCCTTGATTTTGTGGCCTTTTAATTGCAAACCGCCTTGTGGATTCCCATTTTGAAAACTGGGATGGTCTCTCCGCATAGGATTATAGTAAGCGGCCTTGACCTCTTTGGTCTCCTCTTGGAGAAGTACGCACCGATCGGTGCCATGAACATTGGATGAGCAAAGACCACAAGCTTGCACTTGTTGCTTGTTCCCCATGATCATCTCCCTCATTAAGGAAGTCAAATCTTCAACCTTGCTCTCCAATGATGGGTTGGAGCTAGAACTTGTCATGCTAACTCTTCTTGTTTTGGATCCCACACTAAATCAACGTGAGCTAGAAGCTAAGCAAGCTCACTCAACAATGCATTAGCCTCATTCGGATTTTTGTTGAGTATTCCACCACCACTAGCACCATGAACCATCCGAGCATCTTCCGGAAATAATCCTCCAAAAAAGTAGAGGATGAGATCTTGGTCACTATACCCATGGTATGGGCATCGTGCACATAACTTCTTGAATCGCTCCCAATACTCATAAAGTGTTTCATCATCTATTTGCTCCATATTTGAGATCTCCTTCTTAAGACGAGAAGATTTGGAGGCGGGAAAATACTTTTCAAGGACACCTTCTTCATTTCGACCCACGTAGTGGTACTACCCGGTAGAAGGTAGTACAACCAAACATTAGCGGACTCCTTTAGTGAAAAAGGAAATGCCCTCAACTTGATTTGCTCTTCGGTGACACTTTTCGGTTTCATGCTAGTGCATACCACATGAAATGCCGATAAATGTTTGTTTGGATCCTCACCACTTAACCTATGGAATGAGTTTAATAAGTGGATCAAACCCGACTTCAAATCACATGTGATACCTTCATCCAAGTCCGGAAATGTAATGCACAAAGGTTGTTGAGTAAGATCGGGAGCGGTGAGCTCCTTCAAAGTCCTAGTTTTTGTTGTTATGTTGATCTTTTCTTTCTCCTCTTTCTTGTCTTCCTTGTCGAATTGAAACTTTCTCCTTATCTCCCTTATAACATGAAAAAAGAGTTTTCTTCAATTCTGGATCAAAATCTATCAATTTCTTGTTAGTAGAACGGGTGTTCGGCATAAAGCAAACACCACAAAAAAAAGATAAATAAACAATTGCACAAAAAAGCAAACAATAGGTACTATTTACTTGGTACTAAAGTGGTGGTTTTCACCGATCATGCCGCTCTTAGGTACTTGATGACCAAGAAAGTGGCTAAGCCAAGGCTAATCCAATGGGTATTGTTGCTAAGTGAATTTGACATAGAGGTGAAGTACAAGAAAGGAGCCGAAAATGTGGTTGCGAACCACTTTAGTCGGTTAGTGAATGTAGAGAAACTTGAGGAGCCTATTTGAGGCACATTTCCCGATGAAACACTCTTTGCCCTTACTTCCGTTTCTCCTTGATATGCTAACATTTTTAACTTTCTTGTTTCCAATGAGTTTCCTACAGGTTTTTCCAAATCCAAAAAGGAGAAGATAAGGAGTGATGCCAAATATTATGTTTGGGATGATCTTTACTTATGGAAGCATTGCTCAGATCAAGTGGTGAGGAGGTGTGTTCCGAAAAATGAGATGAGCTCTATTCTAACTTTTTGTCATTCTTATGCTTGTGGAGGACACTTTGGGGCTATGAGGACCGCAAAGAAAGTGCTTGATTGTGGTTTATATTGGCCAAGCTTGTTTCGGGATGCCCATGGTTTTGTCAAAACTTGTGACAATTGTCAACGGAGTGGTAACATCTCTCGTCGTAATGAGATGCCTCAAACCCCTATGCTTTATTGTGAAACTTTTGATGTATGGAGTATAGATTATGGGTCCGTTTCCCATGTCTCATGGTTTCTTATATGTACTTCTTGGCGTTGATTATGTGTCGAAGTGAGTGGAAGCTAAACCCACTAGGACTAACGATGCTAAAGTTGTTCCAGATTTTCTCAAGTCTAACATCTTTTCTAGATTCGGAATTCCACGAGCAATGATAAGCGATAGAGGCACACACTTTTGCAATAGGACGGTAGAAGCACTTTTAAAAGAAATATCGGAAAATTCATGTGGTACCCCTAAACTTTGTCACTTTGCACATGATACCCATTATTTTAAGTTTGTGCACATGTAACCTTTCACGTGTTAATTTTATGCACATCATGTCCTTTTTGTCGCTTTAAAAACTTCAATTGAGCATAACCCTTTGCACCGGAATTTGGATTTGGCCAATTTTTTGTCCTAAAAACATATTCTTGTCATAATCTATGATTTGAGAAAAAACAAATGGCGACTAACATTTTTAAGGATTTTTTTTCTCACAAAAACCTAAAATCGTCCATAACTTATATCTTAAATTTCCGAATAACTAATTTTTGTTTGATCAAATTATAGATCTCGAATAGTTAATCAATTTTAAAGTTTTATTACGCAAATTACGACTTCTGGTCTACTATTTATGCTCATTTTAAAATCTTAAGAACGATAAAAAAAGCATGCCATACTTTAAAATCAAATCTCTAGGTTACTATGTGCAAAAACTTAAAAAATTGTGTACCACATGCAAATGACCAAATTTAGGGGTACAACGTGAATTTAACGAAGAAATATTGTGTCACTCACAAGGTATCTAACGCTTACTATCCTCAAACAAATTGCCAAGCGGAAGTGTCCAATAGATAAGTAAAGTCAATCTTGGAGAAGACGGTGAATCCGAGTCGGAAAGATTAGAGCTTGAGGTTAGATGATGCATTATGGTCTTTTAGAACGGCCTATAAAACTCCGATTGGTATGTCACCATACCGGTTTGTTTTTGGTAAGTATTGTCATATTCAGGTCGAGCTTGAGCACAAGGCTTTTTGGGCGGTTAAAAACTTTAAACATGAGAATGGATGAGTCGGGTGTCTACCGGAAGTTGCAATTGCAAGAGCTAGAGGAGATTAGGAATGAGTCGTATGAAAATGCAAGAAGCGAACAAAGGCGTGACATGATAAGATGCTTGCTACGAAGACATTTTCCGTTGGTCAAAAGGTTTTGATTTACATCTCTCGTCTTTGCTTATTTCCGGGTAAGCTAAGGTCGACATGAGTTGGTCCATTTATTGTCACTCAAGTATTTCCATATGGAGCGGTGGAGATTCGTAGTCCGTATACGGAGAATATTTTCAAAGTGAATGGATACCGTCTCAAACCATATTATGACGGATTTCAAAATGAAGCGGCCGAAGTTAATTTTATCGACCCAATTTATGAAGATTGAGCTTCACATTTCCATAGAGTCACGACATCAACTAAGGCGCTTTACGGGAGGCAACCCGATTTGCTTTTATTGTTTATTTGAATTTTAGATAGTTCATTTTCCATTATTATTGATTTAGTTTATATATTATCTAATGTGTTCTTATTTTTGTTTTGTAGGAAAAAAAAAGAAGAAAAAACACGGAAATAGAAGACGGCCTTCCTCGCGACATCCTCCTTGCCGCCGCCCTCGGCTCACCAGACCAGTCACGCGGCCTCCCTCCTGATTCAGAAGGCGCCCCACGCGGCCACAATTGAAGCCAAAACCACAGTTCACCCCTTTCTTCTTCAGTGCCCGCGGGAAAAAAAAAACAAGAGCATTGAGAAAAAAAAATGGACGAATATCCTTCTTTTCAAACGAAAAACCATTCCCACACAAAAAATTCGTTTATACTTAGTTCAAATCTTTGTTTCATTTTTCACACGACCAATTTTCATTGCTTTCCTTCAAGATTAGGTGCAATTTTTGAATTATCGAAACCCTAGCAATAGGAATTTCATATTTTTCGAATTTGGGGGTTGAAGGAGTCGAATTTGGGACAAGTTTCAGCAATAAGGAGACTACATTATCATTGCTTATCATAAAGAGGCCAATTTCTAATCTTTTGGGTAAAAATTTCATACTTTGTCTTTTCCTTTTAATTTTATGCTTGAATTTTTATTCTAACTTTAATTTAAAGGACTTATAATTGTTTCTTGAATTTTGTTGGTGATTTATTGATCTTATGATTGAGTTTGCTGAAAATGTTCATTGTTGAGAGAGATTTGGAGTTCTAAGTGAGCTTTGTTGTTGTTCTTGAGCACTTGGAATTGTTCTTTGTTGTGGCTTGTTGACATTGTCGGAATGAGAACCAATAAACGCAACACCATAACTGTCTCTACCACACAACCACCCACCAAAACACAAAAAATTACCCACACCACTTCAAAAACAACCGCAATTATTCCTAGACGATTGCCCATTCCTAAATCCGATTCTTTGACAATTACACAAGGCCAAATTTGGGATGATTTACATGACCGTCATATGACAAAAACCCGATTCCTTTGTCATAACACACTAGAGAAATTGGGTGTGCTTGATGTGGTGAAGTCTTTGTTGAAACGTGTTGGTTTGGAGAATTTCATGGCTAAGAGAGTTCACACTTATAGGAGGTACACTTTAGAGTTCTTATCCACCTTAAAATTGTCGGGAGATTCCACTAAAACTCCTAAGATCACCTTTCGTTTGAAAGGAAAGCCTCATTCTTTGACTTATGCATGCGGGGTTGAGAAAAGCTTTTGGTATTAAGAAGATGAGTAAGGAGAAATATGTGGGTCTTGATAAGGATCCTAGTCTAAAATGGTGGAAGGAGTTGACGGGGTTGGATACGCGTGGGAAACAAGGTGAAATAAGCTCTTATATTACTTACTCATGTATTCCAGTTGCCCACCGCTTTGTAGCTAATACATTCTTTTGCAAAGGGGAACCACCATACTTCCTCGTGTTCAATTTGATTACTTGTGGGCTATGACTCCGAACAGTGTGGGTGCACCCGATTGGGTTAATCTCTTTGTGAAATCTTGCTTGAACTTGTGTACGAAGAAAGGAACAAGGATTGGTGGTGGTGGTTTGGTAACCTTGATAATGCAGCATTTGAAGGTAGATGTGGAGGAAGATGAGATACCATTGATGGATAGCTACCTTTTGAATGTCCCTTATTTGATACAATGTCATTTGATACGGGTCGTACTGTATAAGGGACACACTTTTATTGTTGGGGCTCATATAATGATACTTATTTGAACTTGCCTCGGCCGAAGGATGATCCTTTGTCTTGTGGAGAGGTGACGAAGGATTTTCGTATAGACTCTGATCCCGACCTTGATGATACCGAGAGTGAGGAGGAGGATGCTTATGATGAGGAAAATGGGAGTGATGGTGATATGAGAGGTATTGATACTACGGCACGACGATCGATTGCTACTACTCCCATGGCTACTTATGATCAAGTTTGGATGAAAGAAGTTGATGCTTGGAGGAAGAAGGTAGATGCTAGGTGTAGAGTCTATTCATCGAATACAAAAGAGGGGGGGGTGAATTGAGTATTAAAAAACTAGCCCCACTTTTTCGATTTATAAGATATGTAAATAATTATTTGATCTTATGAATTAAAATCAACTAATTAATTAATCAAAGTAAGCGCGAATAACGAAATAACGAAAAGTAAAGAGATAA